>JZKD02S1826979.1:432520-447296 GCA_000966675.3 Picea glauca | reverse complement strand
TTATTTATTATGCAATTTATATTTTTTTGGGTAAACATTATGAAAGGGCCTAAAAGTTTCCTTCGACGTAAGTATTCTGATGTGCAAGAGGAACGTTGGAAAATTGAAGTTTGTTGGGGTTATAAAAAGGGAGTAATTTTCAATAGTTTACAAGAATGTTTGACATCGCAATCAACATCAACATTGAATATTAACCTTGGATTTCACACCGAAATGTAGTAGTGACCCTTTCCATGCCATGTTTCAAAAAAACTCAAAGTATGTTAGACTCTTGTCTTGTTATGAAACTGAACCAACAAGTAGAATGACCATGCCAATTTGAATTTCCCCACACTCCTATTGTGCCCACAATAATGTGCTATGAATGAGGTCACAACATGACTTCTTCAACTGTGGAAAATCCGGAAGAATTCTCTCAAATATACTATTTGATTAGAATGATAGTGCTCGCTCAATATATCTATATATGGAGAAAATATATAATTCTTGGTGAAGTCTACCATTAATAAGATTATGCCCAACTCAAATACCTTAGTAGATTTATAAATTAGGAAGCTTGCCCCTTATATTTGTGAGAGTGTTTTATATATTTAGAAGTCTAATTTTGAAACTTCCCCACGAATTCTAAAACATGTATCTCATCCTCAAACAAATCAATCTTGTTAGATGTCACACCCAAAGAAAAGGACATATTCATAAGAACATACTAATATCTCTTTGATGTGGTTATGCTATCTGATAATATAAGGTATGCAATATCTATAGGAAAATTCATACGAAATATTGCCAATCTACCACATTCAAGGGGTGTTGTTTCCCCTACACATATTTTATTGAAAAACAAATCTCTATGATTCATTTTGCATAATATCGTAAAATTAAAATTGTGAACTATGGGAGGAATAAGGTCACCTTGCCAATTCCTTTTGTAAAAATCTATGAATGTGTCATAATAAAATTGGAATTCAACATGGTAATTGTAAGGTCATCGACTAGAAGGGCGTAGACACCTTCGCCCAAGTCCTCAAGGAGACAAAATTTGGGGTTGCTTTGACACCCAAGAGTTCTCATTAGTTGGGAAAGTTGGTGCCTTGGGCGTGCAAACACTCAAGGGGATTTCCCAAGCATGAGGCGAAGGATGGGGCAGAAGCGACCAAGAGAAGGGGTGCACCAAAGAGGTTGGAGAACGTCAACTTGATGAGTGTACCCAAGGTTGGGTTGTGCTAGTCCCAAGGGACATGATGGTTGAGGAGCACATGGGTTTTTTTGGGGACATGGGTCTGTGAAGGGGCGCGACAACTCGTTTGGGCGTGTTGGTTCGCGAAGGGGAGCGACACACCCAAAGGACACGACGATTCACGAAGGTAACATTTGGAGTCCATCTAAGAGCACAAGGCACACAAACATGAAGGAAAAACAAGGAGAGAAAGATCCAAGTCAAGGTTTTGTGGTATACTTGGATGAAGTGAGGCGAACTACCTCAAGGAGCCAATTTGCTCCATATGGGAGGACTTGTGCTTCCTTGAGATGATTTTGTAAACAGAGTTGGGGTGAACTTCTTTGGGATGAGTTTAGTGATATCTTGTCATAGGTATGAGTGATGAATGCTATGAGACAGAACCACAGGTCTGTGTGAAGTCTTGTGACAAAGAAGAGACAACGAGTTTGTGGTGGACACACATTTGGGGTGTTCTGCAGAAGTTGCAAAAGTTGTTATGAAAAACAAGAGACAAATCTTGGTGTGATGAATCTATGTATGAGTGTCTTTGTGAGGTGAGATGAGTCATATGACTCTGTCCAAGTTGTAAAACGGTTCGATAGTGCTCATATTATAACAATTTCGCAATAATAAGACTTAGTCGTGTGTTAGGCACATTTTGTGCCACTTACACTACATCTATGTGTCTCTTGTTTGTTTCGCAAGTGTTCTCTTCGTTTGATGGATGCATGCTTAAATGACTAAGTGTTAAGATTGTTAACAAATTGTCTAAGTAATGCATGCTTAAATGACTAAGAATTAAAATTGTTAACAAATTGTCACTAGAGTAGGAGTGTGACTCGCTCGTAGCCTAGAATAGAGTATGAGTATGCTCTCAGAAGAGGCATATGAAGTATGCTCTCGGTGGAGAGGCATATGTAGATGAATTATCCTTGGTGTTTCCAAGAAGCCAAGTGAGAAACCTCGCGGTGCCACACACCTTCAAGAGGTGCACGATCGCAATATTTGGGCAGACATCCCGTGGGGACATGATAGCAATGACAACATGTGTCATAGACAATGTTGGGCCTAATATACCATGGTTTCAATTTATCAAACATGCTAACGACCATGTTGACATCAAGGTTGCTTTCTTGAAATTCCACAAATAGATCAACTTGTATAATCTCTTCAACATACTGACAATGCTTATCATACACAATGAACTAGATAAGCATCACCATAGAAAGTGCTTTATATTTAGGATAGCATGAGAATGGATATCCCAAAATTCTACCACCTTCTCTTTTACACCTTTTGGAAGTGTGTATTAGTAGGGTTAGCTACAAATAACAACCTTACAAACAACTTCATTGTTTTCATTTATGTGAAACCTGGATTTAGTAAGTCTTTGTAACTTCTTAAAAGATATGTACTACATAACCATCAAATTAGACAGGAAGATTGTTTTCAAATTCCTACCGTCTGAAGAAACCAGAGCTTCCCAACATTTTCCCAAAAAGAAAAATTCAATGAAAAGTGACGATCACGATCATAATGACATATTAGTAATTAATAAATAGATTTACATGATTATTTAAGGCCCAGCTTTAGCGTGTCTGTCTCTGCGCGTCTAGAGTATATAATTTTGTTTATGTTAAAATAATGCATATCCATGGAAGATCTGGAACCTGATAGGGTCGGTTCGAGAAAGGTCACTGCCTCCCATCCATCCCATTTTCGTTTTTTGGAACTTCCGTGTAATGATTATTAGGCGGCAGATGACCTTAGACAACCAAATTTAATTATTGGTCCATACTTATCAAGAAATATTGTTTTTTATTTGACTACGAGGAGAGATGGCTCATTCAAATTTTGGGAGAGCTTATTCTCTATAACTGTCATCCTATTGAATTCTCTATTTCATGGGGAGATTCACAAAGAAAAATTAAAAAAAATACATTCATACTTAATGTCTCACATTTCAAATAACCAATCTATATTAAGACTATTTAGCATATTCTAAACCTATGTTATAATTATAAATCCTAGGGATAGATTGTTTGGTATGGTGATGATATCAATAAGATCACTATGTTTTATAGGAAAATATGAAATATATCATCACAATCAAAAAGTTGAATCATAACAAAATTGGATAAGAAATAAATAGTTGTTTGATGCTAAAACATAAAATACACCCTATATAATGAGTAGATCTATGCTTGAATGATTAAGCTAATATTTTAAGAAATACATAAAATTTGCTGAGCATAAATATGTGATATACTTAATTAGATTAAGTTCAAAATAAAACTATAAAAACATTATTTAAATATCTTGTTACTACAATTGTAAAAAAAAAAATTAAAAACCTTAATACTCTCATTCCAAAACCAAGAAGTCATTGATAAATAATTAATCAACCACTCAAAGGAACTTTTGAATCATGCCTAAAGAACTTTACGTAGTGGCCCTGTAGTGGTGCATCAATGTTGTCCCTCATAAGTTGTCACAAGAGAATCAATGGTTACGTGAGAATGAGTTAATTTTGGTTGAGTTGATAGCATCGTTGAAGGAGATGATTAGTGATAAGTCTTTGGCCTTAAATGATTATTCATTCTAGTTTTAGTAAGAGAGGGATTTCATGACACTTGACCATATACAATTCTATAATAAAATCATAACAATTATTTATATGTTTTAAAAATGTTATTATTTTGGATTTTTGTCTTCCAAATTATTATATTTAGTATATCAAATCTAAAACTTAAAATGCATTTAGTATGTTAAATCTGAAACTTAAAATGCATACTTGTGAGGTAGATACTTTTATTTAATAAAAATATAAATAAATTTTCAAGTTATTAAATTTTATCCCTTGTATTAACCTTGCAATTGAATTTATTTCACATCATATGGATGCTATGTAATGTGTATGGTTGATATTAAATAATCTAATTATCTTACTAATTTTTTTTTTTATGTATAATTTTGAATATCTTATATAGATATTAATTTTTCCCAAACTATAAGTTTTTTGTTTTTTTCTAATTTCATTGTTAATATAGTCGTGCCATTTACAAATAGACAATATTGTAAATTTTTATGATGCACAATCATAAGTTTATCAAAATGAATCTCTTATGTCCATGGGTCAAAAGTAGTGATCCAAGAATGATGATGTCCCATTGTTTAAATGGAATTAAGGATAAGATGTATTGGTATGCAATCAATTTTTTTTTTTTTTTTTTTTTTTTAACTTCACTTTATATGAACGGATGTCAGTGTAATATTTATGATTGATATTAACACTTGGATGTCCGTGTAATGTGTATGATTGATATTAAATATTTCATCCATAAACAAGTGGAAAGGACATCCATGTAATGTGTATGATTGATATTAAATAATTCATCCATAAACAAGTGGAAAGGACATTTGGTTAGTCAAATTTTTATGTAAATTTTTTAATGTTAAGGCGTAGATCCTAATATTATTTTGTGTAAACAAGAATCAGAAATAGATGATTTTTTTTAAGTAGAATTGAATTTCATTATTACATAATCATTCCATTTGCACATAAACTTTTATATTTTATATGCATGATCATAAATTGTTCTATTAAATATTCCATAATCATTGTTTACTAAATCTGAAGTACATTCAAACCTATTAAGTACAATGTGAAATAGAAAATATTGAGTTAAACTAATTTTGTTTATATTTAATGAACAAAAACAATAGAATATGAACAATATTTAGAGGAATATAAATGCAAAAAATCAATTACAAGAGATGTGAGATTAAACTTGTAGATTATAACCCTTTATTGATAGTTTTCAAAAGAGAGAGCAATGGTTATGCATGGGGTCTTCACTTAGTGAACCTGTGACATAGCATCCGCGTTCATAGGATATTATAGAATACCCATAATTTCACTAGATAATGATAAATACTTCCCAAAATCCTTTCGTTGAAACCCCCTCCCAATACATCTTTCCAATAAAAGAAACCCATGTTTTTACTAGATACCCATTTTTATACCCCCCAATACCAATAAACGCCTTGAGACTCCACATCTCCCCCCCAAATACCTACAATATATTGACTTGATTTTTCACAATAAAAAAACCCTCTTTATGAATGAACGTGATAAGGCATTAGTAAACAAGGTGAAGACCCCATGTTATTATGGGCCTTTTTGAGGGGGTAACCTCCTTTGATCAGAGTTGGACAATACAATAAGGATCCTAGATAAAACATTACATAGCCTTCTATCTCTATAAATAGTTTCTTACTAGAAAAATTGTAAACTTGTGGTTTCATTATTAATGAGTACCAACCACCTAGTAGACCTTATATAATCAAGACGACCCTTTTAGATTAAATAACTACCCATTGACTATCTAATTGGTCTTATTCAATAAGATGGGTTCATACATTAATTGAATAACTCCTTAGGTACCTCAAATTAGGAAGGTTAGGGTAGGGCACTAACATCCCCCTGTTCGACAACACAAGTATTCCAACAGAGGAAGAACACCTTTAGTAACCACTCACATAACCAGATCAAAGATCAATACATCGAGGTTTTCATCTGGTAAAACCCCTATGGGGAAACATCCATGGCCCCAACCAATGCGGCCACTTGGAGGAGTTTATTAATGCAAAAGAAAAATATTACAAAGAGATTTTACAAGAGAGTTTCTCACAATTGATCATTGAAAAATGACCCTCCATGCTCTTTAAATAGAGATCATGGACCAATGAGGTGTTAAGCCATGGATCAATGGCTGTTAAGATCGAGTAGAATATGAACCATCAGATCACTCTATGTTGGGAACATATCGTGACCGTCGGATTTCCTAACTACAAATGAATACTAAAGAAACACACTAAGAAACACACTTTTACCTAATGACACATTAGACCAAGTAGATCTTAACTAACTCCTAAGTGTCTAAATATCCTAACATCGCCGCTTAAGAACAACTTGGGATAGGATTGAAGGGTTTACAACAGTGACACAATAGGAGAAATAAGGAGGCATTAAAGCCTATCCCCCCCTAATGACAACTTCCTGAACTCCTAACATAGATCGAAGTTTGGAAAACTTCGCTTATGTAAGAGACTTTGTGAAAATGTCTGCAACTTAATATTTTGTAGGGGAAAATAGCACTTCAATAACTTGATCATGAATGAGATTTTTGATGAAGTGCATGTGTAACTCAATGTGCTTGATGCGCTGATGTTGAACTGGGTCTTTGGCGAGCTTGATGGCACTCTGATTTTCGCACCAAAGGCTGGTTGGATGCTGCTTCTGAAATCCAAACTCTGAAAGGATTTGTCGAAGGCATAAGGCTTCCTGACTTGCATTTACCACTGCTAGGTACTATGCTTCTGCTGAAGAAAGTGCAATAGCTTGTTGTTTCTTACAGGCCCAAGTGACAGGTCCTAAACCAAGGTTGAAAACATAACCTGCAGTAGACTTTCGATCATCAAGGTCGTCGGCCCAATCTGAATCAATGAAACCAACCAATAAAGGGGTCCCCCCTGAACTATAATGTATCTCGAACTGAATTGTACCACAGACATAGCAAAGTATCCTTTTAGATTCTTCCCAATGGCTTTCATGGGGTGTTTTAATATACCGGGAAATAAGACCAACAACAAAGGAAGATCAGGATGGGTATGAGTGAAGTATAAGAGGCTACCAACTAACTGATGATACAGGGTGGCATCAACTTCGAGAGAAGTACATGTGGAAGTAAGCTTGAATCTAGACTGGAAGGGAGAAGGGGTTGGTTTACAATAATCCATGTGAAAGCGACGAAGAAGGTCACAAGCATACTTATACTGGGAAAGATAAATTCCTTCATTAGTTTGCAAAACTTGGAGGCCAAGGAAATAATGCAAAAAACCTAAGTCTATCATTTCAAATTTCTTCTTAAGACTCGTTTTCACATGGTTTAAAAGTTTTGAGTCACTACCAGTAAGGATAAGGTCATCAACATAAAGTACAATGATTATGAGATGGCTTCCTATTTTCTTGGTATAGACATTAGGCTTAGAATGGCACCTAGAGAATCTAGTGTCAATAAGAAAGTTGTCCATGTTGGAATACTAAGATCGTGGAGATTTCTTAAGACCATAAAGAGATTTCTTAAGGCGACAAACAAGGCTGGAGTCATTATGGACATAGCTAGGAGGTTGTTCCATGTAGATTTCTTCTTGCAAATCTCTGTGCAAGAAGGTAGATTTAACATCCATCTGATGGACCTCCCATTTATGTGAGGTAGCAAGGGAAAGGACAAGGCGGATGGATTTCATTTTGGCTACAGGGGCAAAGGTTTCATTATATTCAATTCCTTCAACTTGGGAAAATCCTTTGGCAACTAATCAATCTTTGTGTCTTTCAACACTTCCATCTGATGCATACTTAGTTCTGTAGACCCATTTACATCTGACAAGTTTTCTTCATTTTGGAAGAGGTACAAAATCCCAAGTATCGTTTTCCATCAAAGAACGATACTCTTCATTCATTATTGTATCCCAATCTAGATGACTTGAAGCTTCTGCAAATGCCTTTGGATCATGAGTCTCTGAAAATTGAGCCAAAAGAGAAGAGGCTCGTTGGAACTATGAACGTATTTGATGCATATATGAAGGATCACTAACAAGACCACCCGTTGCTTCTCGTGTTGAATAGACCCATCTAGGAAGCGGTGGAACTAGTGTTGGTTCAGGTTCAAAGGACTCATCTAGAGGAAGGTGAGAAGGTGGAGGTGGATTTTTTCATGCTCACTGTCATAATCTGAAGAAGAAACCAGAATAGGAACAGAAGGAGGCACAAATTGCAAAGATGGCTCGCAGGACAAAGAAGGCACAATCGTCGAATTAGGCTCGCAGGCCAAGATATTTTCATCAAATTTAACATCTCTTCTAATAATAATTTCATTACAATATGGTTGAGGAAGTCTATAACCTTTGACATCTTCAGAATAAGCAACAAATATACACTTCTCACTTTTAGGCTGCAATGCTTTCCTTTTCTCATCAAGAATGTGAGCCCATGCTATACTTCCAAATACACAGAAGTCACTTACATCTGGTTTAATTTTAGTCCAAGCTTCTTCCGGTGTTATATTTTTAAGAGCCTTTGTGGGAGTGTGATTGACTATGTAATTTACACAGTTTATTGCTTCTGCCCAATACTTTATACTTAATCCCTTAGATTGGATCATACAATTAGTTATTTCTTTTAATGTGTGGTTCTTTCTCTCAGCATTGAGCAAGACCATTTTGTTGTGGTGTATATGGAAGAGTGTGTTGCATTTGGATGCCCTGTGTAGTGCAGTAACTTGTAAAATTATTGTTCACATATTCGGCTCCATTATTTGTTCTTAACTTTTGAATTTGATGTCCAGATTGCTTTTCTACAAGGGCCTTGTAGGCCAAAAAATTGTCAAAAACTCCACTCTTAAGTTTTAAGAAGTAAACCCAAGTACGTATGGAAAAATCATCAATGAAAGTTAAGAAATACTTGCACCTAGAAAAATGAGAATAAATTGGACCACACAAATCACTGTGAACAAGCTGCAAAGGGCCTGAGGCGTGCCAAGAGGCACACTTGTCGAAATTGTCCCGTTGATGTTTGCCGAGAACACAACCGGCACAAACACCATCTCTACATGAAACAGGAGGAAGACCAGTCACCATCTGTTGATTACATAGTTGCTGCAATGAGTGGTAGTTTAGATGACCAAAATGCTCATGCCAAAGTTTGCTCAAGTCATCGCTATGAGAAACAAAAACTGATGAAAAAGATGATGACCCAAAGTTGTCAAACTTGTACAGCCTGGTAATATCATCAACAATTCTAGTTGCAAGAACATGCTTAGGATCTTTTAGATCCTTGATTACAACTTGGTGAGGTGAAAACTCTACGGTTTTACCTTCACGTAAATGAGTGATTTGATATACTGGTAGAAGGTTACAAGAAAGACTTGGAACACATAATACATCATTGAAATGACCATTATCTACTTGAATTGTTCCAGATCCTACAACACTAAGAGANAATAATGTGCTATGAATGGGGTCACAACATGACTTCTTCAATTGTGGAAAATCCGGAAGAATTCTCTCAAATATACTATTTGATTAGAATGTTAGTGCTTGCTCAATATATCTATATGTGGAGAAAATATATAATTCTCGGTGAAGTCTACCATTAATAAGATTATTCCCAACTCAAATACCTTAGTAGATTTATAAATTAGGAAGCTTTCCCCTTATATTTGTGAGAGTGTTTTAGATATTTATAAGTCTAATTTTGAAACTTCCCCTCGAATTCTAAAACATGTATCTCATCCTCAAACAAATAAATCTTTTTAGATGTCACACCCAAAGAGGAGGACATATTCATAATAACATACTAATATCTCTTTGATGTGGTTATGCTATCTGATAATATAAGGTATGCAAGATCTATAGGAAAATTCATACGAAATATTGCCAATCTACCACATTCAAGGGATGTTGTTTCCCCTACACATCTTTTATTGAAAAGAAAATCTTTATGATTCATTTTGCATAATATCGTAAAATTAAAATCGTGAACTATGGGAGGAATAAGGCCACCTTGCCAATTCTTTTTGCAAAAATCTATGAATGTGTCATAATAAAATTGGAATTCAACATGGTAATTGTAAGGTCATCGACTAGAAGGGCGCAGACACCTTCGCCCAAGTCCTCAAGGAGACAAAATTTGGGGTTGCTTCGACACCCAAGAGTTCTCATTAGTTGGGCAAGTGGGTGCCTTGGGCATGCAAACACTCAAGGGGCTTTCCCAAGCATGAGACGAAGGATGGGGCAGAAGCGACCAAGAGAAGGGGTGCACCAAAGAGGTTGGGGAACGTCGACTTGATGAGTGCACCCAAGGTTGGGGCGTGCTAGTCCCAAGGTACACGATGGTTGATGAGCACATGGGGTTTTTTGGGGACATGGGTCTGTGAAGGGGCGCAACAACTTGTTTGGGCGTGTTGGTTCACGAAGGGGAGCGACACACCCAAAGGACAAGACGATTCACGATGGTAACATTTAGAGTCCATCTAAGAGCATAAGTCACACAAACAAGAAGGAACAACAAGGATAGAAAGATCCAAGTCAAGGTTTTGTGGTATACTTGGACGAAGTGAGGGGAGCTACCTCAAGGAGCCAATTCGCTCCATATGGGAGTACTTGTGCTTCCTTGAGGTGATTTTGTGGATAGAGTTGGGGTGAACTTCTTTGGGATGAGTTTAGTGATATCTTGTCACAGGTATGAGTGAGGCATGCTATGAGACATAACCACAGGTCTGTGTGAAGTCTTATGACAAAGAAGAGACAATGAGTCTGTGGTGGATGCACATTTGGGGTGTTCTGCAGAAGTTGCAAAAGTTGTTATGAAAAACAAGAGACAAATCTTGGTTTGATGAATCTGTGTATGAGTGTCTTTGTGAGGTGAGATGAGTCATATGACTCTGTCCAAGTTGTAAAACGAGTCGATAGTGCTCATATTATAACAATTTTGCAATAATAAGTCTTAGTCGTGTGTTAGGCACGTTTTGTGCCACTTGCACTACATCTATGTGTCTCTTGNAATAATGTGCTATGAATGGGGTCACAACATGACTTCTTCAATTGTGGAAAATCCGGAAGAATTCTCTCAAATATACTATTTGATTAGAATGTTAGTGCTTGCTCAATATATCTATATGTGGAGAAAATATATAATTCTCGGTGAAGTCTACCATTAATAAGATTATTCCCAACTCAAATACCTTAGTAGATTTATAAATTAGGAAGCTTTCCCCTTATATTTGTGAGAGTGTTTTAGATATTTATAAGTCTAATTTTGAAACTTCCCCTCGAATTCTAAAACATGTATCTCATCCTCAAACAAATAAATCTTTTTAGATGTCACACCCAAAGAGGAGGACATATTCATAATAACATACTAATATCTCTTTGATGTGGTTATGCTATCTGATAATATAAGGTATGCAAGATCTATAGGAAAATTCATACGAAATATTGCCAATCTACCACATTCAACGGATGTTGTTTCCCCTACACATCTTTTATTGAAAAGCAAATCTTTATGATTCATTTTGCATAATATCGTAAAATTAAAATCGTGAACTATGGGAGGAATAAGGCCACCTTGCCAATTCTTTTTGAAAAAATCTATGAATGTGTCATAATAAAATTGGAATTCAACATGGTAATTGTAAGGTCATCGACTAGAAGGGCGCAGACACCTTCGCCCAAGTCCTCAAGGAGACAAAATTTGGGGTTTCTTCGACACCCAAGAGTTCTCATTAGTTGGGCAAGTGGGAGCCTTGGTCATGCAAACACTCAAGGGGATTTCCCAAGCATGAGACGAAGGATGGGGCAGAAGCGACCAAGAGAAGGGGTGCACCAAAGAGGTTGGGGAACGTCGACTTGATGAGTGCACCCAATGTTGGGGCGTGCTAGTCCCAAGGTAAACGATGGTTGATGAGCACATGGGGTTGTTTGGGGACATGGGTCTGTGAAGGGGCGCAACAACTTGTTTGGGCGTGTTGGTTCGCGAAGGGGAGCGACACACCCAAAGGACAAGAGGATTCACAATGGTAACGTTTAGAGTCCATCTAAGAGCATAAGGCACACAAACAAGAAGGAGCAACAAGGATAGAAAGATCCAAGTCAAGGTTTTGTGGTATACTTGGACGAAGTGAGGGGAGCTACCTCAAGGAGCCAATTCGCTCCATATGGGAGTACTTGTGCTTCCTTGAGGTGATTTTGTGGATAGCGTTGGGGTGAAATTCTTTGGGATGAGTTTAGTGATATCTTGTCACAGGTATGAGTGAGGCATGCTATGAGACATAACCACAGGTCTTTGTGAAGTCTTATGACAAAGAAGAGACAACGGGTCTGTGGTGGATGCACATTTGGGGTGTTCTGCAGAAGTTGCAAAAGTTGTTATGAAAAACAAGAGACAAATCTTGGTGTGATGAATCTGTGTATGAGTGTCTTTGTGAGGTGAGATGAGTCATATGACTCTTTCCAAGTTGTAAAACGAGTCGATAGTGCTCATATTATAACAATTTTGCAATAATAAGTCTTAGTCGTGTGTTAGGCACGTTTTGTGCCACTTGCACTACATCTATGTGTCTCTTGTTTGTTTCACAAGTGTTCTCTTTGTTTCATGGATGCATGCTGAAATGACTACGTGTTAAGATTGTTAACAAATTGTCTAAGTAATGCATGCTTAAATGACTAAGTGTTAAAATTGTTAACAAATTGTCACTAGAGTAGGAGTGTGACTCGCTCGTAGCCTAGAATAGAGTATGAGTATGCTCTCAGAAGAGGCATATGAAGTATGCTCTCAGTGGAGAGGCATATGTAGATGAATTATCCTTGGTGTTTCCAAGAAGTCAAGTGAGAAACCTCGCGGTGCCACACACCTCCAAGAGGTGCATGATCGCAATATTTGGGCAGACATCCTGTGGGGACATGATAGCAATGAAAACATGTGTCACAGACAATGTTGGGCCTAATATACCATGGTTTCAATTTATCAAACATGCCAACGACCATGTCGACATCAAGGTTGTTTTCTTGAAATTCCACAAATAGATCAACTTGTATAATCTCCTCAACATGCTGACAATGCTTATCATACACAATGAACTAGATAAGCATCACCATAGAAAGTGCTTTATATTTGGGATAGCATGAGAATGGATATCCCAAAATTCTACCACCTTCTCTTTTACACCTTTTGGAAATGTGTATTAGTAGGGTTGGCTACAAATAACAACCTTACAAACAACTTCATTGTTTTCATTTATATGAAACCTGGATTTAGTAAGTCTTTTTAACTTCTTAAAAGATATTTACTACATAACCGTCAAATTAGACATGAAGGTTGTTTTCAAATTCCTACCGTCTGAAGAAACCAGAGCTTCCCAACATTTCCCCCCAAAAAAAATTCAGTGAAAAGTGACGATCACGATCATTTGATAACGTGATTATGAAATAATGACATATTAGTAATTAATAAATAGATTTACATGATTATTTAAGGCCCAACTTTAGCGTGTCTGTCTCTGCGCGTCCAGAGTATATAATTTTGTTTTTGTTAAAATAATGCATATCCATGGAAGATCTGGAACCTGCATATCTCGACCTTCTTATATTTACTAAAGTTTATCTACAAAACAGAAAGAATTGAAACACTTCTATTGATTGTAGTGGCACATGCAAATTATCGATAATCTAGTTTTACCTAGTTGTCATCATTGTTTTATCAATTGATTTTTTTCCCCTTAAATACTGCTTACCCATAACACATTACGATAAGAATTTTAAACATTCTTTTTCTTGGATTTTTTTGAGCAACTATAATCCGTTATGTAAGTAATGGTGAAATTACAATTTATCTTTTTTAAATTGCATTTTTAATACATATCATACTAGGACTAGAACCCATCACATTGCTTAGTGTGTACTCTATTTGACTTAGACAACCAAGTTATTAGACTAGAAAACATATACCCCTCAAGTGACTTTAATGAGAGAGCAGATTTTTGGGATTGGTTGGTTGATGAGCTCTTAAAATCCCTGTAGTTGTTGCAAGGTGATTTTGGTATTGTATACACTCAAGAGTATAAAGAGTATTTAAGCTTTATTAGAATGTTATCAAGGGAGAGAACGACCTAGAAAGACCTAAAGGCTAGAATATGGATTTATGATCTTAACAAATTATATCATTATTATATTATTGGGACTCTTCGAGGTTGTGATTCACTTGGTGCAATTTTTAGGAAGGCAATAAAATGGTATTGAAGTGGCTTGATTGGTCCATACTTATCAAAAAATATTGTTTTTTATTTGACTACGAGGAGAGATGGCTCATTCAAATTTTGGGAGAGCTTATTCTCTATAACCGTCATCCTATTGAATTCTCTATTTCATGGGGAGATTCACAAAGAAAAGTTAAAAAAAAAAAGATTCATACTTAATATCTCACATTTGAAATAACCAACCTATATTAAGACTATTTAGCATATTCTAAACCTATGTTATAACTATAAATCCCAAAGATAGATAGATTGTTTGGTATAGTAATGATATCAATAAGATCACTATGTTTTATAGGAAAATATGAAGTATATCATCACAATAAAAAAGTTGAATCATAACAAAATTGGATAAGAAATAAATAGTTTTTTGATTACTGGCTAAAACATAAAACATACCCTATATGATGAGTAGATCTATGCTTGAATGATTAAGCTAATATTTTAAGAAATACATAAAATTTGTTGAACATAAGTATGTGATATACTTAATTAGACTAAGTTCAAAATAAAACTATAAAAACATTATTTAAATATTTCGTTATTACAATTGTAAAAAAAAATTAAAAACCTTAATACTTTCATTCCAAAACCAAGAAGTCATTGATAAATAATTAATCAACCACTTAAAGGAACTTTTGAATCATGCCTAAAGAACTTTAAGTAGTGGCCCTGTAATGGTGCA
>JZKD02S1826979.1:381556-394449 GCA_000966675.3 Picea glauca | reverse complement strand
TCTTCAAATGTTATTTCCAAAAGGATTGATTTGAAAGTAGATAAAATCTATGTGATAGATTTTTTGAAGAAGTTTGAGGAAGAAATTTATAAATACACCAAGAATTCACATAGAGCTCGATGATAAGACCTACAATTCAGAAAATCTCGTGAAGTGTTTCCACCAAGGACAATTTTGTTTGTAGTTGATTTTGCAAAGAATTGCACATTCGCAGCACAAAAATAAATATAGAGTGAATATTATCATTCTGATGAAATCACAATATTTGTCCACGTTCTATATAGACATGCTCAACGGATTCTTGATAACATAGAAAACACCAATGACAATCGACATGTTATTAAAGAATATCACTTTTATATAAGTGATGATCGAGCACACGATGCACATTATGTACAACATTGTTTTAATAAATTTTATGATTCATTGAAAGAACGTGGGATCAGATTCGATCAAAATTGGATATGGTCAGATGGATGTGCGGGTCAGTTCAAATATTCATGATCATTCTATTGGTTGTGGCATCTTCATAAGAAATCAAACATTAC
This sequence comes from Picea glauca, assembly GCA_000966675.3. Lineage (NCBI taxonomy): Eukaryota > Viridiplantae > Streptophyta > Pinopsida > Pinales > Pinaceae > Picea > Picea glauca. The sequence continues at coordinate 393,901 of JZKD02S1826979.1, read as the reverse complement.
ACATTGTTGGAATTGTTTTGAGAGCGTTCATGGAAAATGAGAGAACGACGGTGTAGGGGCATGTGTAAAATGAGCACTTCAAAGGTATCCGATGAACTCTCATGACAATCGATTTGAATTCGCTGATCAAGTTGTTGAATGGTAAAAACTAGTGCTCAACCATGGAAATAATTTGTCAAGATGTGCACAGGTGTGTACATATATACATGTTACACATGTACACACGGTATTTTTATTCACGTGTTCAAATTTATATGATATTCAATCATTTTCTTAGTAGATTTTAAGTTAACAAGTTATTGTCTTGTGCAAGTTTTTTTGGTATGTTGGACTATTGATGGCTTAGAAAAACTTTCACTAAATGTAGTACCTTTCATAAAATCATCCACTTCTCTATTAATATCTCTAGGAATAAACTCCTTGGCGACAAACAACAGGACTGCATAGTGGACATGGACACCTTGAGCGACCTTCAAAGGGACCTGAGTGACATCAAACGGGACCTGAGGGAGCTCAAGGAAATTATGCTTGATATGCATCACAAAGACGCGGACCGCTAGAGTTTGGATGACAAGATGATGGCCTTCCTCCAAGACCTTCGACAAGAAATGGCGGACTACGACAAGGGAAAGTCACAGGTGCGACAAGTCTACACCAGGCCTAGGCTTGGACTAGGTTTCTAATTTTATTTTGCTCCATGTTTATGTCGCTCTTCGTCTACAGGAAGCCATGGAAGGTTGGTCGGAGTTTTTTCATATTTTGTTTACTTCTGGTTATTAGCATTTGCCTTGCGTGGCATCGACACGGAAAGATATATATTTTGAAAAATAGACAGCGGTGGTTTCCTGGAAGGGCATAGCTGCCACGTATGACTAAGAACAACACTATTTTTTGGTCCTAAGGGTAGTGTTGGTTTCCCAGAAAGGCATTGCTTTCACGTATGATTAGGAACAATAGTCTTCTATAACTCTTTCAGGATTCAATACAAACACTGACTTACAAAAAAAAATAAAAAAATCTAGGAATAATATCATTCTACAAATAAAAAATAACAGGTCATCTACTAAGGCTTGGTTTTCTACATAAATGTGGATTTTATCTGGTCAGACATTTATCTATAGAATTTCTAGGGTTTGGAGCAACTGCAAGCTAGGGTTTGGCAGTCGTAGCCATAGAAGAGGACAACATGAGCACCAAAGGGGGGGGGTAAGGGGACCCCCTCATACAAATAGGTAGTGGTGGATAGGGGAAAGGGCCAAGAGATGTAGGTTTCAAGACACCAATGACAGGCACCTCGGGATCAGACCCAGAAAAAGGTTAGGAAAGGAACTAGGGAAAGAGAGAGTGCATGGGGGAAGAAGTCATAGAAACCCAGAGTGAGGTGCAAGACACAACGAAGCCAAGCCGGACAGAAGGGCGCAACCCGTGTAAACCCAAAACAACAATGATACACAAGGTGATACTTAAGGATCCACAAACGCAACTCTACAGGGACCAAATGAAGACACATGTGCTAATATGAAATTTTATGGGCTTATGGCCCACAGAAAGAACGTTGCGCAACTGGATTAAATATCACTGGAAGCCAAGCGAAGAAGTGGAGCTCCACTTGGGCTCAAAAGTATTCTTTACAACAGTATTCATGAACCTGGAAGACATGGATAGAGTCTTCGAGGGGGGTGCATACTTCCATGCCTCAGCAGGACTATACATGCGGCCATGGAAGGAAAATTTCTCCCCAGAAAAGGAGACCTTCAAAAAGGTGTCGATCTGGCTGATATTTTATTCCTTACGATTAGACTACTGGTTTCCCTCTACTTTCAAAGCAATAGGAAAAAAACTGGGGAAATATGTGAAGACTTCAGAAGCCACCCTAAAAGGGAGATATACATCTTACTCAAGAATCTGCATAGAGATGGATGTATCTGGAGCACTACCAGAAGCCATAAGTTTGGAATTCAGGGATGAGGAATGGATCCAAAACATAGATTACAAACAGATCCCCTTCAGATGCAGAAGATTTCATGAACATGGACACCTGATCAAAGAATGCCCTCTTAATAAAAAACAGGAAGTGGAAATCCCCAAACCATAGTAGGATGAGGATGGGTTTATAAAACCGAACCCCAAAAGTAGAGAAAACAAAAACCAAAGTAAAACCCCAACATTAAGTAACCCAGAGACCCGAAATAGAACATAAGGAAGGGACAAAACCAATAAAGGGGCAGAAGGTGAAAAGAAATCGGCAAAAACTCAAGAAGCCAGAGAACAAGAAGCAAACAACCCATCGATCGACCACGTAATAAGAAGGAACATGGGAGTAGCACAACCCCGATGGATGGAGAAACTAGAGATGACAACACCCCCATGAAAGAAGCAGAGGGAGATGCAGAAATGACCCCAAGTGAAGTATGTACAGAAGATCTTGATCTCAGATACCTTGTGGAAAGGGAAAGGATAGATCTCCCAAACATATTGGAGCAATGGAAAAGACAGGGAGTAGACAATGTACCAATAGGGCAACTATACCACATTTAGTACCTATTTCTCCTAAGGGAGGAAGCCAAATATAGAGGACTAAAGTGCACACATGGGGAGATAGGACACCTAGGAGTCAAAGTCAGTGAGGGACAACTACAACTCTCCCCCAAGTAGACGAGTTGGAAACAAGGCAGGAAATCAAATAACATAGCCCTACAGGAGCTTGGAGCACTACTAATAAACTCGGGCAAGATAAGAAACTCTTGCCCAACTCCCCCTCACATCTTTAAATGAAGGTTATAAATTGAAATATAAGAGGCCTAAATAGTCGGAGAAAGTAGAGAATCCTTAAAAATAGACTAAAGAAGGAACAACCACATCTTTGTTTCATTCAAGAGATAAAATGCACTATAGACAGAATTGAGGCAATCAATAAACAACAATGGCACAAGTACAAGATGGTGGCTATCAAAGGCCACCAAATGGCAGGAGGTATTCTCACCTTGTGGAACCCACAATTGCTGAGCCTAATAGCAGCCGAAGCAACCAGGCATACACTTACGGTTCACATGCAAATCATTGGAAACACAGAGGTGATTCTATGCACTAATGTGTATGGACCCCAGGTGTCAGAGGAAAAGAGAAGAATGATACGACACCTAGAAGACCTTAAAACCCATTCTTGTTAGAATATAATGGATGTGCTCGTTTTACCATTGACAATATCTCTATTGTCACCCAACCATAGGCCAAAGCCACCCTCCAAGCACCTTAATCTTGATAGAGAATCAATCTGGAAGCAAACCCTAGGCTAGATAGCCAAACAAAGGGTAGCGCACCTTTACCCAAGGATAATGCACCAACAAGAGCTGATCAGATAGTCCAAACCCTAGCCAAGAGATATTCCAAGCCAAAACATAACTACTAGCTACAACAACTGCATCGATAGTTCTCATCCAAACCTGCACACAAAACTGGGCATTGCAGTGCGCACAAGTGTAGCTCTGCAATTCCGAGACTGCCTGCCAGAATGAAGACTGGCCTCCTGTATTTATAGTAATTCTGGCTAACTACCTGGGCTGACTTCTCATTCTGGGTATTTTTCTATTCAGTATATTATTATTTCTTCTGGCCGACTTCTTCTCTTGGAGGCTAATAACCTAATATAAATTATCTTCTTAAGTTGACAAGTCTTCTAGGGTTATCAGCCAACTCATTAGGGTTTCTTCTTGCTTCCCAGAGTATTCTATTCTCGTCAAGTTTACACATGGAGGTAAATACCTCCCACAAATACCATAATATCAACACTCCCTCCGAGCTAGGGAGGTATTACAGGTAATGGTCTCGAGCACAAAACATACCATTCACCCGGTAGCATCAACATAGTCATATAGACTATCTCATGACTATCTCATGAGCATCATTATCACCATCGGTGTCATCAGCTGGATCATCTCTCGAAACCATACTCCATCTGAGTAATCAGATATGATGCTGGATAAGTCACTCACACCTCAGAGTGATACAAGAGCCATTCTTCTAATCTGGGCATATGTCCTAGAAGAGTAGATGTTCTGAACCATTTTCCATCTGTGAAATCTCTATCCTTTAATCATTCATCTGGTTGATAATCATTTACCAAACTGCTAATAGTCTTCAAGGTAATCAGAACAAAAATAGAACATAATTGTGTCTATCCAGAGTAGTACATAACTATAATCCATTGGTACACTACCACACCAAGTAGAAAACAAGTACTTGATCAGTAATGTATAGTCACGAACAGTGAAACACATCCACCATAGTAGTATACATCTACTGTCATGCAGTCTTCAAAACAATCATCTGATATCAACCTGCACAGAAACAATGTTACGATATAAACTGAATCATCTGGGCCAATATTTCACTCACATCTGTGAGATCTGAAAGAATATCTTCCCTTAGAGTAGAATATCAACGATGGGCTATCTCCCTTATTCTTCTCAAACAAAGAAGAATGATTGTTCCAATTTCTGAGCCTGGACCATTCCTCACCCTGGGCCATTCCTCCGACACTAAACAAAGTGTAACTTGGAGAGAATGAATATGCCCTAAGGAATTCTTGTCCCTGATTGTTGAGCCTAGACCATTCCCCAAACTGGTCCATTCCCCCGGCACTAAACAAAGTGAAAGTTGGATATAATGAATACACCCTAAGGAATGATTGTATGAATCATTTCCTCTGTTAACCACAAGAGGAAAAGACTGCCCTGTATCAACCTCCAAAATAGACCATTCCTCATGTTAACCATAATGAGAAATCGTTGTCCGGCGAGGCAGGCCAGTCTTCTTGAGTAACCCTCAATAAGAGAGACTACCCTAGACCACTCCCCATGTTAACCACAATGGGAAGTCTTTGTCTATGATACATCAACAATCTGGACCATTTTTTGAACTCGAAAATGTCTGTCTGTTAGAAGTCTCAATCCACTTTCCGAATTGGAAAGAATCTGCTCATCCTGAACCATTTTTTGAATTGAAAAATGATTTTCCATCAATCAATAATACGTCAGTGCACCCTCTCAACCTGGGAGTCATCTCTTCCTTTTTCAGTAAGGAAGTCATCTCCACAAGCTCCATCTTGAGTATGCAAACTCTTTCATCTTGGACAAAAGCTTCACCAAAATGTCTGCTTATCTTCTCATCTGTGGAGATATGTATTGGAGAATCTCTTTCTCCTTTCTGGACTTCATCATGGATAATGTAATGATTGATTTCAAATGTAATTTGGTCTGGAACACTTGTTCTCTTTGAATGTTTCATGTAGCTCTGATCAATAGAGTATATCATTGTTGGAAAATTGGAACATATCCATGTGGCACTTCTTCTGTCATCACAAGATCTGATCTACTGAGTAATCATCTTGATACAATATCTCTGTTATAGAAAACCACGCTTATGTTGTGCATTGGAGGTTCTCCACCAAGTTAGCTTCTTCCATATTCATATAAGGGTCTCTTTCTCAAAGTCTTGAGGTTTCTCTACATACACTCTTTGTTCAATTTTTCTGGAGAACAGTCTTTACATTTATCTGATGTAGAAATCCAACTCCAGGATGTTGCGGATGATATAATGACTCATGTAGAGATATGTCTGGTTTACTGGAACAAGTAACCACCATAGTCTTCTCCCTCCATCTGGGGGAATCTCTAGTTCTAGATCTTGCAATGCTTTCATATCACAACTTTCAGCCCCTCTGCTTGATTGCTTTTATTGAGTTCATATCAGGTTGGTAATCTTGTGATTCTTAATACAATGACTGGTTGTTCAGGCTTCTCTTGTTTCTTGGAATCTTCATGTTCTTCCTTATGTTTTTCTTTAGCTCTTGGGTCCATGGAGTTTCTTATAGATTCCATGCCCTAAAGATTCCACTTCTTTCTTTCATCATAGGATCATGGATCTGGATGGACAACCAGGGATACTTTAAGGCTTCTCTTCGAAGAAGACTTCTTCTGAGGTTGAACTGAACACGTACTATCTTTTATGGCTACTACCATGGATATATACTTCATCATCTTCAATGGATCATAGGATTATCTCCCTCCTAATCCTTGCTTCATGTATGAGTGCATATAGTTGGCTCCCTCCGTCTAACAGAGTCCACGCTTCCATCTGCATCTTTATTCCCTTCTTTAAAGTGTTATAAGTCTTTCTCCAATTTCTTTTTGTATTTTCTTCTTCTAAGTCTCTTCAAGATTGATCATTATTTCAGCTTATCTTGTAATATCTTCCACATGATTTGTTTGATGTATTTAATCCGTTCATGTTTTTTATCTGAATTATATACTGATAGCAATTCTTATCTTGTTGTTCTTCCATAGGTATATTTCTTCTTGGAACACATTATCTTCTAAGAGATAGATATACAATATATGTGTAGAGACTATGCAAACAAGATATGTACAAGAACTGAGAAGAGTATTGTTACCTTCAGAAAAATAAGTCTCTTTCATCCTTATTAGTATTCTTTTTAGGTTCCTTTTCTTCGGCAAATGATGCTTCATGTGTCTCCTTCCTTTTCTTTAGCTCGGGACAATGATTCTTGTAGTGACCATACTTTCGACAGTTGAAGCATTGTATTTCCGAAATGTCTTTCTCTTGATTTGGCTTCTTCCTTGAGCCAAACTTCCTTTTGTTCCTGAAATTCTTGAATCTTGCTGTGAAGGCTTGATCATCGTACTTATTTTGGGGTTTCTCTTTTTCACTGATCCTAGATTCTTCTTGAGCACAACAAGTCCAAAGTTCTTCAAATGTAGGATACTCCTTCCTTGTATTCATGCTTGCGGAAAATGCATCACACGTCTTGGGAAGACCACTGAGTACTATGTTTACCAATTCCTTCTCTGATATGATCTCTTCAATAACTTGTAGTTGATATCTTAACTGAGAGATTCTCACAAAATATGATTTTATGTTGTCCTCATCATTCATCTTCATGTCACGAAGATCATTCTTCAGACTCATAACTTGTCCAATGTTTCTGACCGAGAAGAGATTTGTTAGGGCATCGTACATCTTATTCGATGAGTCAAGATGGGAGATGTAGGGTATCAAGTGGTCTTTTATAGATTCCACTATGATACTCATAGCATTGATGTCACTGTCTTTGAACTTCTCCATAACTGCAACGTTTTGTGGTTCCTTCTCTTTTCCTTCTTCAAACATTGGTTCCATGATCTTTCCTTTCACAATATTCAACACTTTATTCTTGGCAAGGATGAGGTCGATCCTTGTCTTCCACACTCTGAAGTTAGAAGCTCCATCTAACTTGTTCTATGAATTCATAGAGTAAGTCATGTCTGCTTTGACTTGGTCAACCCTAGATTTGACCAAAAACTCAAACTTGACGTCTTGGCTTGCTGAGTGTATTAGGAGATGCGCTAGGCCAGGGAGCATTGATCTGTCTGAAAATTAGGTCAATCCGTTCACTTAAGGTTCCTCAACAAGAGGACTAGGGTTTCTGTAACTACACCTTCTAGTAACCCTAGCGGCAGTGCTATGGTGACTGCTCCTGCTAGAAACCCTGGCGATAGTTCTTCAACGAGCTCAATATCCTTACGGCTATGTTTCCTTCCAGCGGTTAGACTGAATGAAGGAGGTGTGGGCCCATAAGCTGTTAGAATATAATGGATGTGCTTGTTTTACCATTGACAATATCTCTATTGTCACCCAACCATAGGCCGAAGCCACCCTCTGAGAACCTTAACCTTGACAGATAATCACTCCAAAAGAAAACCCTAGGCTAGATAGCTAAACAAAGGGTAGCACACCTTTCCCCAAGGATAGCTCACCAACAAGAGCTGATCATATAGTCCAAACCCTAGCCAAGAGATATTCCAAGCCAAAACGTAACTGCTAGCTGCAGCAGCTACACCAACAGTTCTCCTCCAAACCTGCGCACAAAACTGGGCATTGCAATGTGCACAAGTGCTGCTCTACAATTCTGAGATTGCCTGCCAGAATGAAGACTGGCCTCCTGTATTTATAGTAATTCTGGCTAACTTCCTGGGCCAACTTCTCATTCTGGGTATCTGTCTGTTTAGTATATTATTATTTCTTTTGGCCGACTTCTTTTCTTGGAGGTTAATAACCTAATATAAATTATCTTCTTGAGCCGAAAAGTCTTCTAGGGTTATTATCCAACTCATTAGGGTTTCTTCTTGCTTCCTGGAGTATTCTATTCTCGTCAGGTTTACACGTGGAGGTAAATACCTCCCACAACTACCATAATATCAACAGTTCCAACAACCTCCAATGGATCCTGGCAGGGGATTTCAAAATCATCACGTCACTTACGGAGAAAAAATGAGGTATAAGAAGATTGGATGGTGATGTGGAAGAGTTCTCAAATTTCATAGACACAACGAAGATGATAGACCTTAAAACTAATAATGGCCAGTTCACCTGGAACAATAAATGGATGAACCAGTATCAGGTAGAAACAAGACTCGATAGATTCCTAGTATTAGAGTCAATCATTTTGCAGGGACTAACCTTAGAATGCAACATCCTTCCCTAGGGGGGATCTCATCACTGGCCAGTCCAACTAGAAGCAGGCTTCCAAACCACACCGAAGAATAGACCCTTCAGATTTGAGAAATTTTGGATCGAACACCCGACTTTCAAGGAAAGAATCAAACAATGGTGGCAGGAGGAGCAACCATAGCAAGGGACAAGGATGTTCAAACTCTATAAGAAACTAAAGTACATTAAATATAATCTCAAGGAGTGGAACAATGACACTTTTGGAAATATAAACCAAGAGAAACACAACATAGAAGACAAAATAAGAAAACTCCAGGAAACTTGCATAACAGAGGGATATATGCAGGATCTGAAAAAGGAAGAGATCCAGATGACCAAAAAATGGGAAGCTAGATGCCAGCAGGAAGAAACACTTTGGAAACAAAATTCTTGTATCAGATGGCTAAGGGAAGGAGAGGGGAACACCAAGTTTTTTCATAGAACAACCATGGCTAGAAGAGACCACAACAAAATTAGGAAGATTAAGGACCAGGATGTAATAGAGAGAGAGTCACATAAGGAGATCGAAACTACTCTGGTAAACCACTTCCACGGAATAGCCTAGGAACCCAACCAAGACAGAACGGAGGCCATCCAAAGGATAACCCAACATATCCCCCACCTGGTCACCGAGGAACAAAATAACAACCTAAACAAACCCATTGCCGAGGAGGAAATTGACCAAGTGCTCCAGGAAATTCCCAATGGGAAAGCCCCAGGTCCAGATGGATTCACAGTGGAGTTTTTCAAAGCATGCTGGGAAATTGTCAAACACGACGTTTATAGGGTAGTGGAAGACTCTAGAAGATCAACCTCCATTATAAAAGCACTAAATGCTACAATGATTACCCTAATCCCCAAATAAAATGAATCCAAAACCCCTAACTATTACAAACGTATAGCGCTATGCAATGTGGTTTATAAGATAATCTCGAAAGTTATAGAAAATAGATTGAAACCCCTCCTACCCACTTTGATATCAAAAGAACAGGCATGCTTCGTGGAAGGAAGACAAATAATGGACAATATAATCCATGCCATGAGCTTATCTACACCCTGAAGCTTCAGAAGAGAGGGGGAATTTTAATACAACTGGACCTAGCAAAATCCTATGACAAAATTAGTTGGCACTGTATGGTCAAGACATTGGAAGCCTTTGGCTTCACCAAGCATTGGATCAGCTGGATATTCAGCCTCATATCCACAACAACCTACTCACTCCTAATAAATGGATCCCTAGCCAAACCTTTTTGGCCCACCAAAGGCATTAGACAAGAAGACCCGTTGTCCCCCTTCCTATTCATTCTGATGATGGAAGGTCTTAGTTGAAGCATAAAAAGTGCAACAATAGCAGGTGAAATAATAGGCATAAAACGTTTCAAAAATTTCCCTGCTTCCACACATCAACAGTTCGTGGATGACACTTTACTTCATAGAATACCCACGACCAAGGAAGCAAAAGCCTACAAACGAATTGTAGAAGAGTTTGGGGAAGCCTCGGGTGCAAAGATCAACACTCCAAGTCTATGATCTTCTTATTCAATACCAACCTCGTAATCCAAAGAAATTTGGCCAATATCTTAGGCTTTGAACGCAGAGCACTCCCAACCAAGTACCTGGGCATTCCCCTGACAGACAAAGCTTACAAAATATCAACTTGGGAAGGAATAATCAACAAGTTATAGGAGCGGGTGAAAAACTAGACAAACAGATCCCTCAACCTAGGGGGGAGACTTATTCTGACCAAGTCTGTTCTGCAAGCAATTCCAACCTTTATGATGTCCGTTTTCCCAACCCCCAAGGGAATACTACAAAAAATAAGAACCATTCAAAGGGACTTCTTGTGGCGAGGAGCGGAAACAAAGAAAAAATGGGCTCTGGTGGCTTGGGAGAATGTCTGTAAACCAAAAAGAAAAGGAGGCATGGGCTACAAGACCCACAAGTGACCAATGATGCCTACGAGGTGAAACTCTATTGGTGCTGGGTCAAAGAAACTACTACACCATGGGTAAACCTATGGAAGGAAAAGTATGCCCCAGACATAAGTGACCAGAACATAATTCACTTCAGAGGCACGAGGGAGGGTTCAACCATTTGGAACCTAGATTGGCGCAACAAAGCCTAGATCCAGACACATAACTTTTGGGAAGTAAGAAATGGAAGAAGAACCAGATTCTGGGATGACGCCTGGTAACAGGAACCTAGAATGGAGAAACCGAACATGGAGGAACTCCAATAGGAGATGATCGTGCAAGGTAAAACCAAAGTCTACCATTACTGGAGACAAGAAACAGATCACAACAAATGCATAATCTGGGACACTCTCACTCCACAAAATAGAGACCAAACCGCAACAACAATAAAAGAGGTGTAGGAGGAATTGGGGAGATGAAAAAATTACAGTCACGAAAGGATATGACCAACTAATATGGGGACAAAAAGAAGGTGTGGAATTCAACCTAAAAGAAGTCTAACATTATATCTTGGACCAGGACCAAGAAGACCCAACACAACAATGGGATAATCTTTGGAACAACCCCCATTGGCCAAAAATAAAAATTTTCCAATGGTTAATACTCCACAATCGAATCCTAACATGGGAAAACCTCAGGAAAAGGGGATTCATAGGCCCATCCAGATGTCACCTTTGTCCAGCTAAGGAAGAAACAATGAACCATATCCTCGGTGAATGCATCTACACAACAACAATCTGGGATTGGGCGGTAGGTATGTTCTGACAGTCCAATAGGATTTGAGGTAACATCTCCACAACTATCAATAACTGGAAAGAGAACTACAGAGAAAATGAAGAGGTGAATCTCTGTTGGACCCTCATTCCGGGAATGATCATATGAGAAATATGGAAAGAAAGGAATCGACACATCTTCAGGAATGAAAGTTGGTTGGAAGGGAAAATGAAGGAAACAATTATCTCCATGACAAGAGAAATGGTGCAGAGCTGTAACTATCGGATAGGAAGAGCACAACTCACAGAACAAGACTCCTGAATCCTAGAAGCTTTCCACCTGAAAGATGGACGCAACCCCAGTCAAGTAAGACTGATACTGCAACTCCAAGTAGGTGAGCACAACTAGAAACCACCACCAGTAGAATCCCTCAAGATGAATTTTGATGGGGCATCAAAAGGTAACCCAGGACAGATAGGAATGGGAGGAGTAATCAGGGAAAGTGAGGGAAAAATAATCCGACTATACGTTGGGAGTATAGGAAACTCAACCAACAACGCCATGAAATTCAGAGCCCTGGAGACCGGCCTCGATATTCTAAGCCGCGAAAGGATGAAAAACGTCATAGTGGAAGGAGATTCCATGATGGTTATCAACACAATAAAGAGACTCCAAAATGGAACCAGAGTGGGAAAAATTCAGAGGCACTGGCACTTGGCACATTCCCTGCAAAAAATTTAGGAGCACTTGCAGATGGGGATCATAGTGGAGGTGCACTGGGTACGTAGGTCAACAAATAGACTAGCAGACAGAATCGCTAATGAAGGGGTCAAAAAGGAAGGACCAAAACTTGACACTATTTGGATTAACATTTTGAATGGTCAATTCAGAACAGACTGCATCCAACTAGCGGCAAAAGACTGCGACGACAGCTAAGGTACGAACGACCACATCAAGGACGGAGGCGCAGGGATAACTGAAGGGCACGTAGGAACCAGGATGTTAAGCCCTAATGTTGGCTCATTACCCCTTAATTGGGGCATATTAGATTAGTAATGCTATTTTATTTATGTCGGCTTTAGGCCATTAGTTGTAATTTAGATTAGTAATG
>JZKD02S1826979.1:333432-356014 GCA_000966675.3 Picea glauca | reverse complement strand
CCAATTGGGAAAACCACAAACACTTTTCTATTAACTGCAAAATTTTGTTTTACAAGTTACAATAGAAGGAAGATGTTTTCTTCCTCTCTAGAACAACACCCACTGATCAGGATGCTCCCACACCCCTATTCACCATCTCCAACTGGTAGGAGGCTACAACCCCCTATTTAGTCATCTACAATTGATAAGGAAGCACCTACTCCCCTGCAGGCTCCAACCTGCCCTAGTACCTCCCAACCACCCTCTGTTCATAAATCCATAAATCTTTTGTATAATACACTGGATATCATGACTGTTTCTTTGTCTCTTTTTGCATTTGATATTCAATGTCTCTATTGCAGTAACCAAAATTCCTTCACATCTTAGCTTACTTATAAGTCTTTCAAATTTTCAACACAACTCTTCATAAACATCACACTTATTCATCTAATAGATTATATATCTAATTACCATTGATTATTACTAACACGATTATCATTCTTCTTCGATTTAGTTCCATCTTTTAATGCATGAATGATTTAACCAAGATTAAACCTAACTGTTTCCTCGTGCACGTTACTGTCTTTGTGTTTTTGCAGGGTTTTACTAAATTTGGTGATCATCTGGACATGACAACATGTAAACCTTTCAACAATTATGGTGGAGTTTTAATAGCCTCTGATATCTTCTTCGTGTGATCCACCTTCTCCATGATCTTTGTCATTTTACAGAAATCGTGACAGTGTGAGATCTTTGGTGTTGTGCAAGGTTTTACTAAACATGGGGAACCTCCAGTTTTATCATTCTATTACATCTTCCCACAAATTAGCGGTCTCGACATCCTGATGTATATTCAATTGGTAGAGAACTTGGTGATCCTCTAGACTTGGTATTATGCCAAAGAATCTGATAAAAATGACAGTCTTACCACCAATTGAAATAACGAACGCACCTAAGCCCAAAATCAATTCATATGACCATTGTGTCAATAGATATATAAAAGAAATATTAATCCAACAGACGAGATCATCTCCTCATTAAATCACTGATTGTTGTCACTTATTCCAAAAGGTAGGGGGCCTGACAAGTCATCTCGGGCTCTAGGCTGGTGATCCTCATGTGAAGTCCAAGTACCTAGAGCCCCCACCATACCTTTTCACTACGCGTCGAATAGGCATAGTGAGGGCAGTCTTTATAAACCCATATGAACCTTTTCGAACTTAAAATGTGGGATAAATCCCACTGAATGAATCAATTGACACTGTCGATCACTTGATTAGACAGTTGTTGAGTCTTCACAATGGATTCTTATGCAGATCTTCATTTACTCTACTTCTTGTGTCGATCGACCGCTACCCATCGAAATTCCATGATAGCCATCGCTTTGTACCAGAGATAAGCCATGCTTCGTATCACAGAGATAACCATCGACACCATTAACTATTTTTTTGTGTGGATATGATTGGATTTGTATTACAACATAGATCTTTCGATCTTTAACTCAACCATCATCTCGTTGTTTCTTTTGGTTCTTATACCATGGCCTGCCACCATCATGAGCAACTTCAGGTTGTCCCACATCAATGATCTCATGTAATGCAATACTTTATTTAAGAGGTTGGCTTCTAATTCTCTGATCATGGACAACGAGACTTCTTAGGGATAACCTACTTCTAGGTATGCCAATCATAAATAACTCTTCACCTTGGTCCCTTTCATTTTCTATCAAATTGTTGTCTGGTGATGCTGGAACAACCTCTTTGCATAGTAACTAGCAAGTAAGTTTGAGGACCCTAAGGCATGGTCTTCTCATTGCTATGCTCAATGCACATTGCTTATCTGTCAATGCCAACCATCTTCTTTGTCATCATACTACCTCATCAATGGCTCTGTCAACATAGACATGTCATCATAGGAAACATAATGTCAACATGTTCTTCTCCGTTTTAGATGTTTAGATTTAAATATATGTAACACTATCAATATCATCACAATCACCATAATATCAACACATCTGAAATGTATGCAACATTAGTATCCCTATTCCAGTCATGATTATGCAGTAGAGTCAATATTGTCAATGTCAATGCCATTATCATCATCACAGATCTATTGCCAATGCCAATGCCATCAATGCCAACCTGTATTTCCATATTGCCAACAATATCCCCCTTTGGCATTGATGGAAATACTATTTTCATTCCCCCCCCTTTGACATCAATGGAAAAGGGTTGAATGACTCCCCCCGACTTTGATCACTGTATCCCCTTGAATTGATGCCAATTGATGCATTATTTTTTTAAGAGATTAGATTGGAAGAGAGACTACACCTAATCTTTGCCTGAGATATTCAAATACATCTCTTCTTAAGGGTTTAGTGAAAATATCTGCAACCTGTTCTTCTGTTGGGACATATTCCAATTTAATGTTCATATTTGTAGCCTGATCTCTTATATAGTGGTATTTTATTGGAATGTGTTTTTCTTTGGAGTGATGGACAAGATTCTTGGAGAGACTTATAGCACTTGTATTATCACAATATATAGTAGTGGGTTCTTCAAAGACTAATTTGATGTCTTGTAATGTTTGTTTCATCCATTCCACTTATGTGAAACATTCTACTCTGCAATATACTCAGCTTCAGTGGTAGACAGATAAATTGAGGACTGTTTCTTGCTTTTCCAAGCTACCAATGATTCTCCCAAGAAGAATGCTCCTCCACTTGTACTTTTTCTGTCATCTACACAACCTTCCCAATATGCATCTAAATAGGCCCTTAAAGAGAATGAATTCTTGCTAGGGTACCACAAACCAAGATCTATGGTTCCTTTTAAATACCTAAATATTCTTTTCACAGCTTGAACATGGCTCTCTTTTGGTGCAACTTGGAATCTAGCCACCATTCCAACAACTTGCTTGACATCAGGTCTGGAAGTTGTTACATAGAGTAAACTACCAATCATTGATTTGTAGTGTTTTGGATCTATAGCCTTGGACTTATCTTCCTTGCTTAGTTTGCATCCTACTGTCATAGGTGTAAAAACATGTTTGCAATCCTCTAACTACAATTTCTTAAGCATATCTTTAACATACTTGGACTGATGGATAAAGATTCCTCTTTTGGACTGTACTATTTGTAATCCTAGAAAGAAATTCAGTTCACCAAGCAAGGACATTTCAAATTCTTGTTGCATCCTCCTAGCAAATTCCATACTCATTTTTTCATCATCACTCCCAAATATAATATCATCAGAATATACTTCCAAAATAATCATGCTATCACCAACAATTTTTCAATAAATATTAATGTCTGTTGATCCTCTTTTGAGGCCTTTTATTTGTAGATAAGAATCTAGCCTTGCATACCATGCTCTGGGTGCTTGTTTTAGCCCATAGAGTGCTTTATTTAGTTTACATACATAGTCTCCTTTGTCAGTTAATTTAAATCCTTCTGGTTGCTCAATATAGACTCCCTCTTCTAAGTTTCCATTGAGAAATGCCGACTTGACATCCATCTGGTATACTTTCAATTTTTTGTAGCTGGCAAAAGCTAAGAGCATCTTAATTGCCTCTAATTTGGCCATAGGTGCAAAGGTTTCTTCAAAGTATACCACTTCAACTTGAGCATACCCTTTACATACCAATCTGGCTTTGTTCTTGATTACTTCCCCATTTTCATTCACTTTTTTTTTAAACACCCATTTAGTTCCGATGACATTCTTATTTTTTGGTCTTGGAACCAATTCCCAAGTTTGATTTTTTTCAATCTGGTCCAATTCTTCATTCATGGAATTGACCCAATTCTCATGTTTGCATGCCTCTTTGATTGAGTTGGGCTCAATATGCGACAAAAGTGTTATTTCTGTTTGATACAACAATTGTCTTCTTGTTTGCACTCCATTGCTTTTATTTCCAATAATCAGGTTTTCAGGATGATTCTTTTGAGTTATTCTTGAGGATGTCTTTGTGTCTCTTCTTGAGGATTCTTCTCTTATCTCTTCTTCTTGAATATATTTCTCTTCTTCTCTGGTATCCATTTAATCCTCTTGTATATATTCCTTTCCTTCTTCATTCTCTTCTTCTTCTTATGCTTGTGTACCAACTGACTCATCATCATCTTCATCTTCATTGTCAAGTATGGTCTCTTGATGTTTCATATTCATTGTTTTTAAATCATCCACCTTAACATCTGCACTCTCAACAATCTTATGTAATCTAACATTGTAGCATCTGTATGATTTTTTGGTAGAAGCATATCCAAGAAAGGTACCTTCATTAGATCTAGCATCAAATTTTCTGAGATTCTCATCAAGCCTTTTGATGTAACACTTACTTCCAAAGACCTTGAAGTATTTTACCGAAGGGGCTCTCCCAAACCATAGTTCATAAGGAGTCTTATTACTATTAATCTCGAGATGACCTCTGTTTAATATGTATACTGTTGTGCTTATAACTTCCCTCTGATATCCATCATATAATATTGCTTCATTGAACATAATCCTTGTAGCCTCCTGGATTGTTCTATTTCTCCTCTCAACAATCCCATTTTGCTGAGGTGTTCTGGTAGCAGAGAATTGTCTCTTAATTCCATGAGTTATGCAGAAGAGGTCAAACTCTTTTGAGGTGAATGCACCACCATTGCTTGATCTAAGACATTTGATTTTTGTCTTTGTTTCATTTTCAACAAGGGTTTTAAAATCTTTGAATTTGTTAAATGCTTATGATTTTTCCTTGAGAAAACATACCCAATCCATTCTAGTAAAATCATCAATGAACAATATAAAGTAGGACTTGCCTTGCAAACTTTTGGTTGTCCACAGAGGTCGGTGTGAACAAGCTCTAAAGGTTTTGAGGTTGAGTATTATTTTGTTTTGAACTTTATTCTAGTTTGCTTCCCTAGTTGACAATGTCTACACATAGGATTTGAGGGTTTTGTGATCTTTGGAAAGTTTCTTACTGCCCTAAGATTGTTGACTTTCACTAAATTGTCAAAGTTAATGTGCCCCAACCTTCTATGCCATAGCCAACTTTCATCCACTATATTTATATGACACTCCTCATTCAATTTTGTATTTAGTATATATACATTCTTAGGAGTTCTAGGAGCAGTACCAACCAGTTTTCCTGAGTCCTTTCTCCTAATATCACATTTCTGGGAATCAAAGATGAAAATCTTCCCTTGATCATAGGTTTGGCTGACACTTAATAGGCTAGGTTTCAGATTTTCAATAAGCAACACATTCTTGGCTTTGCCTTTTCCTAAATTCACAATGCCTTTCCCTGAAGCATTGTCACCAAATGTAAATTTACCCTTTTGTTTCTTTAAGCTCAAAAGATTGTCCTTATTTCCTTAAATGTGTTTTGATCAACCATTTTAAACATACTAGAGATCTTCTTTATCTTGGGCTTTCAAGGCAATAAGACATTCCTCTTTTGATGTTTTTTCTTTCCAAAGCTTCTTTTTCTCTCTAATGAACTTTGTTTTTATGAGATTTCCATTAATCTGCAATTACTTGCTTTATTTCCATAGTTATGACATCTGAAGCATTCTAAGTTCCTTTCTTGTAGAGGTGCAAAGGAGTTATAATTTCTTCTTTTAACTTGATCTATTGTTTGGTTATGTTTAAGGTTATAGTTCTTAACCCTCAAGTTTTTCCTTCCATATGCTCTACAATTCATAGCTTTGTGTCCGAAATTAGAGAATGAAAAGAAATAACCAAAGAAAATATGTGGATAATTTTTTTGATAAACCTTCTTTGGTGTTGTCTTCTATTCCTTCTTGATGGGTGGAATTAATCCTCTAGAGTTCTGATCATTGCTTGTATTTTCTTCATCTTTCTTCTTGAATGTACTGAGGAGAGAAGTCGCATAAGATTTTGAGTTAACTTGGTTTTCTCCTTGAGAATAACCTACTCCATTTTTGTTACTTGAATCCCCTTGTGTGGTTATAATCTTATCTAAGATTTTAGAGCTATTTTCATATCTTGTTTGGATAAGTTTTGCATCAAGCTCTTTTCTTAGGTGAACTAATTTTGCCTCCATTTTGTCACAGGTTATGTGTTTCTCTTTAAGAGATTTCTCCAGACTTTCTTCCATCCTATTTGCTTCTAGGATTTGGTTTTTCAGGTTTCTCATAATTTTCTCCATCTATTTTTCTTTTTGTTCAACTACAAAACTTTTCAGTTGTCTATATCGGTTTTTGTATCTTCTTAATTCATCCAAGGCACTAAGAAGTTCTTCTTCGATATTAACCTCTACTTCATCTTCTGACTCTTCCTCATGCTCAATTTCTTCTATCTCATTAGACTCTTCAATAGCTAGAAAAATGACTTCATCATCATCACTGTCACTAGACTCTGGTGAACTGTTGTTTTCTTCTTTTGAGTAAAAATTAGTTTTCCCTTTGTAATACTTTTTCTTTAGTGGAGTTTTCCCTTCTTCTTCTATTGTTTATTTGTTTCTTCTTCATCTTCAGGGTCTTCCTTGGGATAGGGACACTTGGCGACAAAGTGACCAAATTTGCCACAATGAAAACATTTGAAAGGAAACTTTCCTTTGTGCCTCCTTGATCCTTTATGAAGTTTTTTAATAAAATTGGCTTCTTCTACATCATATTCTTCATGACGGATGGATTGAGGTTTTTTCTTCTAATTTTTTGTTTTCTTGAGCACCTTGAAGGCCACCTCTTCTTTTGGGAGGTTCTCATGACCTAATCTTAACTCATAGGCTATGAGAATTCCATACAATTCATCCATGGTGAGTTGATCTAGATTATCTCGATCTTCAAGAGTGGACACTTTAGGATTATATAACATAGGTAATGTTCTTAGTATCTTTTCAACTAACTCATTGTCTGACACTTCTACTCCCAAACCTCTGATCACATTAACAATATTATCAACTCTTTCGAGGTAATCTGATATATTTGATTCATCCTTCATTTTTAGACCTTTGTATTGTACTTTGAAAGTCTAAAGTTTGGCCCTCTTTTCCTTGGAATCTCCTGCATATATAGTTTCCAATTTATCCCAGAGTTGTTTTTCATTTTTATAGTTTAGTGCTTTAGCAAGGATCTTCTTACGCAGTCCAAATTGTAGTGTGTTTAAAGCCTTTGCATGTTCCCAAAATTTCTTCTTGTCTTCTACTTCTATGGGAGTGACTATTGGAACATCATATCCTTTTTCAACTAATGTCCATACTTCCAGTCCAATGGACATCATATAGATTTTCATTTTAATACTCCAGAAAACATAGTCTTCACCATCGAATAGGGGGACTTTTAATGACATCTTCAACTGTTGATCCATTCTGATGTATATTTATCTTCAAGTGATTAAATTTTTTAGTGAAGAGACCAAATCTGATACCAATTGAAGGATTAGATCCTGTCACTGAGAGGGGGGGGGGTGAATCAGTGACACAATAATTTTATCAAAATTTTACTTTTGTTAATTATGTATTGCAGAAATGAAAACAAAATTTGAACACAATATTTTATCGTGGAACCCGATTGGGAAAACCACAAAGACTTTTCTATTAACTGCAAAATTTTGTTTTACAATTCACAATAGAAGGAATATGTTTTCTTCCTCTCTAGATCAACACCCGTTGATCAAGATGCAATGACACCCCTATTCACCAACTCCAACTGGTAGGAGGCTACAACCCCCTATTTAGTCAGCTACAACTGACAAGGAATCACCTACTCCCCTACAGGCTCCAACCTGCCCTAGCACCTCCCAACCACCCTCTGTTCATAAATCCAAAAATCTTTTGTATAATGCACTAGATATCATGATTGCTTCCATATCTCTTTCCGCATTTGATCTTCAATGTCTCTGTTGCAGTTACCTGAATTCCTTCACATCTCAACTTACTTATAAGTCTTTCAAATTTTCAACACAACTCTTCATAAACATCGCACTTCTTCATCTAGTAGATTATATATCTAATTACCATTGATTATTACTAGCACAATTATCATTCTTATTTGATTTAGTTCCATCTTTTAATGCATGAATGATTTAACTGAAATTCAATCTAACGGTTTCTTCGTGCAAGTTACTGTCTTTGTGTTTCTCCAGGGTTTTACTAAATTTGGTGATCATCTGGACATGACAACATGTAAACCTTTTAGCAATTATGGTGGAGTTTTAATAGCCTCTGCTATCTTCTTTGTGTGATCCACCTTCGCCATGATCTTTGTCATTTTATAGAAATCATGACAGTGTGAGATCTTTGGTGTTGTGCAGGGTTTTACTGAACATGGCGAACCTCCAGTTTTATCATTTTGTTACATCTTCCAAAAAATTATCGGTCTCGACATCCTAATGTATATTCAATTGGTACCAAACTTGGTGATCCTCCAAACTTGGTATTATTCCA
The DNA here is from genome assembly GCA_000966675.3 of Picea glauca. Taxonomy (NCBI): domain Eukaryota; kingdom Viridiplantae; phylum Streptophyta; class Pinopsida; order Pinales; family Pinaceae; genus Picea; species Picea glauca. The sequence goes on along the minus strand of JZKD02S1826979.1, from coordinate 347,650 downwards.
AAGACTCCGATAAAAATGGCAGTATTACCACCAACCGAAATAATGAACGCACCTAATCCCACGATCACTTCATATGACTGTTGTGTCAACAAATATATAAAAAAAATATTAATCCAACAGACGAGATCATCTCCTCGGTAAATCAATGATTGTTGTCACTTCTTCCAAAAGGTAGGGGGCTGACAGGTCGTCCTGGGCTCCAAGATGGTGATCCTCATGTGAAGTCCAAGCACCTAGAGCCTCCACGATACCTTTTCACTACGTGTCGAATATGCATAGTGAGGGAGGTATTTATAAACCCATATGAACCTTTCTGCACTTCCAATTTGGGATAAATCCCACTGAATGAATCCATCAGTACTGTCGATCAATTGATCAGACGATTGTTGAGTCTTCACAATGTATTCAGTTGCAGATCTTGACCTCCTCTGCTTCTTGCATTGATCGATCACTACCCATAAAACTTCCATGATAACCATTGCTTTGTACCAGAGATAGGTCATGCTTCGTATCACAAAGATAGCCATTGACACCATCGAATATTTTGTTTTGTGGATATGATTGGATTTGTATTACAACAAAGATCTTTCGATATTTAACTCAACCATCGTCTCATTGTTTCTTTTGGTTCTTCTACCATGGCCTGCCACCATCATGAGTAGCTTTAGGTTTTCCCACTTCAATGATCTCATGTAATGCAATACTTTCTTCAGGAGGTCGATTTCTGATTCTTTGATCATGGACAATGAGACTGGTTAGGGATAACCTACTTCCAGGTATTCCAAGCATAGAGAAATATCCACCTTGGTCCCTTTCATTTGCTATCAAATTGTTGTCTTGTCATGTTGGAACAACCTCTTTGCACAATAGCTAACAAGTAAGTTTGAGGACCCTAAGGCATGATCTTCTCATTACTATGCTCAATGCACATTGCTTATGTGTCAATGCCAACCATCTGATTTGTCATCATACTACCTCATCAATGGATCTGTCAACATAGACATGCCATCATAGGAAACATAATGTCAACATGTTCTTCTCTGTTTTAGATGTTTAGATTTAAATATATGTAAAATTGCCAATTTCATCACAGTCACCATAATACCAACACATATGGAATGTATGCAACATTAGTATCCCTATTCTAGTCACGATTATCCAGTAGAGTCAATATTGTCAATGTCAATGCCATCAATGCCAATATTATCATCACAGATCTATTGTCAATGCCAATGCCATCAATGCCAACCTGTATTGCCATATTGCCAACATAAGTCCCTCTTGCTAAGATAAATAGAGCTAACATGACACCACCCCATCCGTTATACCTACATAGGAGAACCTAACTTAGAAGCAAATTCCCTTCAGTGACCCCACCACCATTGCACATATTTGAACCATGAAATGCTCATGTTCTAGATAAACAAATCTTTGTCAAAATCACTAAATTATCCAATTCAAATATAGGGACTAGCCATAATCTTGCATTGAAGAGCTTCAGGAAGAAAAGGGGAATTTCTAAGCGATGAAATAATCCCAATTGCATATGAAGGACAACTTACTGAAGTGACACAAACATTTGTCTTTGCACACCATAGCCATAATCCCACCTCCGACCATAATGATGAGTTGAAGTGGTTGATTAATTCACCACATTGAATACAACATGTGAGGATAGGTTTTAATACAAACATGACTTAACACTTGAGCTTGATATAATTTCTTGACATGAGTTTTGGAGCACCATATGTTCAACATGCATTAATTGATGAAATGGGATCTTTTACCTATTGATCATCCATTTAATTGATACTTAATATTTGTAGTTGCATTTTAATTTTGATTCATCGTTACAATTATCAAAATATTTTCTCTTTCATATTATCACCAACCTAGAGTGCTTATACTATTTTTTTGTAATGGTATAAACTATACCAATCAAACTTGTTGTGCATCCTATGATGACTAAAGAGCTCTCCAAAATGAACAAGATTAAAAGTATTTCATAAGTTACAACCTAGAAAAATCACCAACAAAATATTAAAGAATTAACTAATTAGTTAGTATAATCAAACAAAATTGGAAATTGCAGTGGTCCTATATCTGTTGTCACTAGCCTCCTTGACATCACATCAAGGATAAATGACTCAAGCACCAATACGAATTTTACAAGAATACGCATTATGTAGCCAAAATTCATTTTGAAGAGGATAAATAAAACTCTCTAATTTATTCCAAATATTTCAAGAATATGAACTCGAAAACAACATCCAATTTGTAAACCATTTCTTTGAATATGTATCCATTCAATCTTGTTGGAGAGGAAAGATATATCTATTTTGATAAATAAGATGCCATGCTGCAAACTAAGCCCACATCCACATAGCTATAACAAAGAAAAAATGCTAAAAATTGACAGAGTGTTTGTTGTTTAAATAATTTGTTTGTTTGTGTTTGCAATTTTACAAATAATTTGTCGCAGTTTCACAAATATTTGATTCATGCAAAGAAGAGTATTTTTCACGTGGAAAACCCCAGGACCCATGGTCTTAAGATTTGATCTATAAAGGAAGAAATAGCGAAAAAAACATATTTTTGTTTGGCAGAATTAATTTTTAATGGAATATTGCAAATGAAGTTCAAGGGTATTTAAAAACATTAACAACATATTACTAGGGGTAAAACTTGTAAAACATGGCATGTCCTTTGATACATATATTAATTTTTAATGGAATATTGCAAATGAAGTTCAAGGGTATTTAAAACATTAACAACATATTACTGAGTGTAAAACTTGTACAACATAGCATGTCCTTTGATACATATCTGCCTTCAAAATACACTAACTAAGAGCATTGAAAACAAAGCACTTAAAATTTCATTTTCACAATAAAAAAGTTATGAATTCAACCATGAATTCGCATCAACCCAATGACAAGAAGCCCCAAAGAGGGATTAATACATTACTGAGACAAGAAGGTCACCACCTATTTCAAATTATTCTACCAGTCATAAGGAATCTACTCCATATATCATTTGAGGTTAGGTACATTTAAGCAGAACTTGTTGCAACCCAAAAAATCATACGCGCTTAAACTATTATAGCCAAAGATGTCATTGTTTAGAATTGTTTTTGAATATTTTATGGATCATTGCCTCGATTTAAACCTTCTAATTGTCACATATTTTTTGACTATATTTGATCACCTCAGTGATCCTAGTCTTCAAATCAATGAACAATCCTTCAACTAATAGTCTTTTAGTAGCTATGGCAGCAGGACCAGGACCACCCATGTCCACTTGATTTGCAAGTGAAATCCTTTTCTTTTTCTTTCTAGGTTGGTGTTTTGAGGTAGAAGTCATGTTTTCTTCTTGTCCTTTGGAGGATGTCGACTTATCTTTGTAGGAATTTGACTTTTTCTCTTTATGGACCTTGGCCTTAGATTCAATCTCCTTTTCTATAGAGTTTTACCCCCTTTTGAGGTCTTCTTACACCTCTTCTTTTATTATGGCAGAGGGGTTCTTCTCTATTGGGGTTGTATGTCCTTCAAAACATACGATGCCTTTGCATCATCTTCAGAGGAGGAGGAAAATCAGGAAGGGAACTCAGAGGGAAGAGAAGCAAAATTGGCAAGCAAATAAATATGTGGGAAAAAATGTGGGTTTCTTCACCCTTCTCACTATTCATATATGTTATATATATTACAAAGGATTTCAAATTGAAAATATATCCCAACATATCTCTAACTAACTACAAAAAGCAATAACTAAACATAAATACTAACGGAGTCTAACTAAAATAACTAGATGTGCTAGCAGACAAGGAGTTAGGGAGATTAATTCTAACACTTCCCCTTAATCTCAGTTGTTACATTCATCAACACTTACAATGCCCAAGTGCTATCTTTGAAATTCAAAAACAATTTTTCCTAATGGTTTAGTAAATATGTATGTGAGTTGATCTCTTGATCGACATAATTGAAGAGAAATATCACCATTATTGACAAGCTCTCAAATGAAGTGAAAACAAGTGTCAATATGATTTATTTTTCTGTGAAACGCATGATTTTTTTACAATGCAATGGCTAAGTTGTTTTCATAGAAAATAGGAGTTGACTCCTTTTCCATATGTGCTATATCATTCAAGAGTTTTCTCATCCATACCACATGGAAATATGTTGAAGTTGCAGCTACATATTCTGCCTTTGTAGAAGATATTGAGACTATGGGATATTTCTTGGATTCCCATGAAATCATGTTTGTTCCCAAATAAAAAGCATATCTAGATGTGTTTTTCCTGTCATCTATGTTGCTTGAAAAGTCATTGTCTGTGTACCCTGTAAGTGAATGATATTCAAAAGTTGTGTACCACAAACTATAGTTGATTGTCCCTGCAACATACCTTAGGAATCTTTTTCCAACTTTCCAGTGAGAATCCTTGGGGGATTCCTTAAACTTGGAAATAAAACTTGTCGCATACATAATATCGGGTCTAGTTGTAGTAAGGTACATGAGACTACCTACCATCCTTTTATATAATGTTGAATCGACTGTTGGACCTTCATCTTGTTTGCTCAATTTTGTTCCTAGTGCAATAGGAGTTTTTGTTGGATTGCATTAATCCATTTTAAACCTTTTTCGAATGTCTATAGCATACTTTTGTTGACTTACAAAAATACCATGTGGATATTGATCGAATTCAAGTCCCAAAAAGTGTTTCATGAGACCAAGCTCAATCATCTCAAATTATGTTTTCATGGCAGCTTTAAATTCTTCTTACATAATATTTCTCGTGTAAATCATATCATCAACATAGAGACAAACAATGCGAATTTTACCTTCTTGATTTAATTTTGTATAAAGAGTGGGCTCATTACTACTCATTTTGAATCCACTGTTGATCAGATAAGAGTCAATTTGATTGTACCAAGATCTTGGAGCTTGCTTCAATCCATACAAGGCTTTCTTCAACTTGTACACTTTATCCTCGTGTCCTTGACTTCAAATCCAGGTGGTTGATCTACATATACTTCTTCTTGCAATATTCCATTTAAAAAGCCTAACTTTACATCCAATTCGAAGACTTTCCATATGTTTTGAGTTGTAATGGATAAAATTGTTCTTACTGCATCTAACCTTGCTACTAGAGAAAATGTTTCACCATAGCCTATGTCAGGTTGTTGAGACAAACCTTTGGAAACTAGCCTTGCCTTACGCTTCTCTATATTTCCTTTTTCATTTAGTTTTGTTTTGTACACCCACTTGACACCTATGTTGGTTTTGTCTATTTGCAGAGCAAAACAATCCCAAGTTTTTTTCCTTTCGATGGCTTCCATTTCTTGATTCATGGCTTATACCCAATGTTACTCTTTTGCTTCTTCTTCAAAGTAAGTTGGTTGACATGATAGTAAGGAAAAATGAGTTTGATGTTCAATGTCATTGTTCTTCTCAATATTTCCCTTATGCTTCTTGTTCTCTGATTTTCTACAGAAGAAGATGATTCACTGCTGGAAGAAGAACCATTTCCATAGTGTTCTTGTTGTATTTGTACCTGTAATCTTGGTGGATGTACTTCTTGTTCTGAATTTTCTGTTTGTTCATCTATTTGATGCAGTGGATTTTGACTATCTAATGTTTCATTTTCTTGCTCAATCCATGATTTATTCTCTAATAATTTGACATCCCTGCTCACCATAAGTTTATTGGTGACTGGATTATACAATCTACAGGATTTTGATTGTTCAATATATCCTACAAAGATGCATTTTTCATTCTTGTTGTCAAGTTTCTTTCTCAACTCTTGCAGGATATGTGCAAAAGAAATACAACCAAAAATTCTAAAGTGAGAGACATTTAACTTTGTGACACTCCATGCCTCTTAAGGTACTTTATATTTGACACTTTTTGATGGAGATCTATTCAGGATGTAAATTGAACAAGCAACAACTTCATCCCAAAAGTCATTAAACAAATTCTTTGCTCTGAGCATACTTTTGGCCATGTTCATGGTGGTATGATTTTTCCTCTCAGCCACTCCATTTTTCTATGGAGTACATCTGGTTGTAGTTTGCATTATAATTCCACGTTGTCTACAAAAATATGCAAAATCCTTTGAATTATATTCTCCTCCTCCATTTGACCTGAGCATTTTCACAAATTTTCCACTTTCTTTTTTTTCTTCAACTTTAAAATATTTGAACCTTGAAAAGGTTTCAGACTTATTTTGAAGAAAGTAAATCCAAAATTTTCTGTTGAAATCATCAATAAAGGTCAGGAAATAAAAGCTTCCACCAATGGATTAGGTTTGCATTGGTCCACAGAGATTCGTGTGAACCAATTCTAAATGTTCTTTTGTTCTATGGGAGGTTGTTGGAAAGTTGTCTCTTTTATGCTTTCCAAGTATACAACTTTCATAGGGGCTATCTTGTTCATTCAAAATAGGGAGTCCTTTTACCATTGAGTGTTTTTGGAGAAGACTAAGACTCCTAAAAGGGATATGACCAAACCTAGAATGCAATAATAGAGCCTCATTTGTGTTCTAGACATTTTGGGCATATGGTTGAGACAAATTGACACTTCTTAAATTTAATGGAAACATACCATTCTTGGTCATTTGAATTAAGCATGTTGATCCTTTGAATTTGAAATCACAGCCATGATCCATCAATTTTCCTACACTTATGAGATTGTGTTTAGTTAAAACAAACACAATACCTTTTCCTAGAGCTTAAACTTGAGAATCATCGCCTAGACTAATTTCAGATTTGATAGAAGTATCAATGATAGAAATCAATTCTTTTTTACCTATCATATGATTACTACAGTAGTTGTTCAACAAATAAAGGTCCTTGGTGTGACTTTCTTCATAGATATGGTAGGAAAGGAACATTGCTTCAGAAGTTTCTCCTTCATTTTTGGAGACATTTGCTTTGACTGCTCTTTTTGCATTCATTCTCATAGTGACCATACTTTTTGCAATAGTAGCACTAGATTATGGATTTTTCTGTCCATTTTATGCCTCTTCCTCTTTGATTCTATGAGCTTTTAGACTGTTGTGACTATCTTGAGTGTTCTTATGTGGGTCTTCCTTCTGCATGATGATCACCTCTATCTATTTTACTTCTACCATTGTTTCCTTTGCCTCTTCCTATGCTGAAAGAAGTTTGAGTCTTGAAAGCAAGTTCCAAATACCCTTCTTCCAAGTTGAGTCTAGTTTCATGTGACATAAGTTACCCCATTAGTTCTTCTACTAAAAAACTAGATAGATCTTTGGATTCTAAAATGGCAGTTACAACCATTTCAAATTTCTTGGGAAAGCTTTTGAGGACTTTTTCAACAATCCTTTGATATTCAATCCATTCACCATTAATCCTGATCATATTTATAATGCCCATAACTCCGGTCATGTGCTGGTCAACAATCTCTATCTCAATCATCTTTAGGGTTTCAAATTGAGTTCATAATGACTGAAGCTTTACTGTATTAACCTTATCATTACCTTGGTGTGATAATTTTAGAATATCCAAGCTTGTTTTTTAATGGAATCACTGGGGATTAATTCTTTCATTCTTGCACTAGTCTCGCTTAACTGGTCACTGGTCCACAGGGACACCTGGTCCACTGGGATCACTAAACCACTAGTCGATCGGGCCATCAAGCTCACTTGACAACACACCTTTATATATTTACTCCAACCAGATTAAATGACCACTAGGCCACTGATCACACTCAACCACTGGGGAATAGGTTTGTGTTTTGTTTCTTTGATAATCAGGCCATTGGTCCCATCGGACCACCAGATCCCAGAATACTAACATTGTCACTGGCTCACCAGGCCTCGGTATATATAATGCACCTTCTGAAGTTAATTTCAGTCTGATTGATGGACTTTGAAAGTATATTAACTGATGATCAGTTAATCGGTCTACCAACCATCGGTAGGGAAAATAACACAACTTCTTTAAAGGATTTAAAGAAAAGGGTCGGTCAAGTTAGCTTAAACCACTAAATATGAAAATTCTACTAGATTTAGAAGTCACTAAAGATAATTATTTCACTCTGATTTATCCTGCATATGAGTCTTTATAGGTGAAATCATAAAGATGGGTGTCTATTTTGCTTGTTTTATGAGAAAAAAAATTACATTTTCACAAGTTCTTCAACTTTCGATATACAAAAGTATTTTTTTATTTATAATTTCACTTTACAGTAAAAACAAAACCTGTGAATAATTTTGTTAGCTTTCTACTGGCTATTTTTCAAATTATTTTTATTGAGATTTGATATGTCAATTTGGCAATTGTTTCACAGTATGTTCCTTAAAAATGAAAGGAATGATAATGAATTATATTTTCCCCCAACAATGTATATATTATTAAAATTTTGTTTTTTACAAACTAAATATACTGCAACAATCTACAAAGACTATATTTTCTTATGACTATAATTTTGAATCTAACAGATGAATGTTATAATTTCTAGAATTTTTTGAAGTTGACCAAGCTGAAACAGTTGCAGATTTTAAACACATGTTTTCCCCCACCTTGTATCTAAATATAAAAATACCCTTTTGAAGAGAACATTTTAAGGATTTTGAATATAATTTTTTCTAAATTTTCCACTGTGTATTTTTAGAGATATGGATATTTCATTTCACTGAATCATAATGTCACCTGAAAATACTATGCAATTATTTTTTTATAAAATTAAATAAAATTAGATCAAAATAATGAAAATGAAAACAAATTATATCCATAGAAAGTAGATTCAATTTTGCAAATACTGATATCAATTTCGAATCTAAAATATGAGTATTTGCAGGATTCTGCAACATCCAAAGTGCAAGGAAGCTAGAGGGAATTATCAAGTTCTTGCAAACAATCCCATTCGTTGGTTTTTGGACGAAATAATATTTCGGCTGAATTTTTTTTTTTGGTCGAAATATGTTTTACTAACAGAATCCGTAAAAAATAAATGGATTCCTAGTTTTTCGGTCGAAAGATGGGCGAGAGAAATCCATCAGTCATAAAAAATGAAGGGACACATCATTTTGTTTCAATTGGTGCCAAATATTATAAATATGCTTTCAGTCGAAGCAATTTAACACAATTCACACTCTCGTTTCATGGTTTTGCATATGTGGAGCCACTAAGCAAAACTTTGAATCATTTTTTTCGTTGTTTTGAACAAGGTGGTTGATGTTTTGAATGCAAAAAAAAAAATTATATATTGAAGGCGTTGTTGAACATTTTTTCAAGGTGAAGGCGTTATTGAACATAAAATTCTTGATAAATTATATTTTAATAATTTTTATGAGAATGCAGTTTTTCTGAGGTTATTTTGAAATGTTGATTTTTTTATTTAACTTTTACAAATAACTACACTCATGGGAAACAAAAGTTTGCGCAAGAGAAAATTTGATCGCACTCAAGATGAAACTCGCCATAACAAACAAAGTAAAGACCATTATTGGAGAAAGAAACAAGAACGTGAAATTATTCAAGAAAGAAACGATGATGATGTAAATAGAGATTTTGAACAAGAAGAAGTCCAACCAGGTATATGCATGTACACATATTGTCTATATTAAAAATATATAATCATTTATTTAAATTATTTTTTAAAATATTTAATTGATTGTAATTCGGATTTGATGTTTTTCAAAAAACATAAATAGTTTTTCCTCATAACGTCGACGAAGTTGTTGAAACCGAAATTGAAGCAGAAGTTGAATCACCTATTGGTATGTACATAAATCTCTAGATAATATAAGATGAACACTTGTATATATAATTTAGTGAATTTATGTTTGGTTTTGTTTTTTAATATAAACTTTAAATTGAAATATGTAGAAGAATCTATCAACATTGATGATGAAATATTAGAAAATTTTGATACTGACAAATTTGGGAAGAAAGAAGTTAATCAATATATAAGATATTGTGTTACAAATATGTATAATACTTTTTTCAAAGATGAATCAGTGACAGTACAAGATCAACTTTTACTCTGTCTAATAAAGTCAAGAAAGTTAAAAGAAGCAACATTATTATTGGGTATTAAAAAGTCGACAAAAGATACAAAGGTGAAACAAAATGTCTTTGACAATATAACTAGTGTATTAAAAGCTTTTGGAAAATCTCAAAAAAAAGATTTCAGTGTTGCACATCGAGTGATACAAACATCAGTTGTTTCATCTAGCAATATAAAAGATCGTTTGACATGACACATGAAAAAAGTGATGGGAATGTCAAGAAAAACATTATACAAACATAGAAAATTTCGATTGCAAATAGATGCAAATGATGAACTTGCTTGTGGGACAATTATTTCTACATAAACCTACAAAGATAGAATTGTAGAAAATGTTAAATAATCGACCCGTAATTGTTGGTTGACAGAATCTCGTGTTTCACCACATACAAGGGATGTGTTGCAACAAATAATAACACGAAAAAAATATGAATAACATCCAAAACATATATTGCCAATGACAAAAATAGAATTGTTCAATAAGTTCAAATAAGAGCACAAAGAAGTTAAAATTTCCATCAATACATTTGTGCAACAAAGACCATGGTTTGTTAGACCCATCATTGTTTGTGACACTTGTTGTTGTCGTTATCATGTGGAATTTGAGTTATATTACAACACTTTTCTTGATTTTGGTAAAACTTTATGGTCACGTTCACCTCCTCCTTCCACATTCCATGCTTTTATATCTGAAACTCTATGTGAAAGAGAAGGTGATGAATTATTTTACCAAAATAAATGTGTTAATGGAAAGAAATGTGATCGTTGTGGAAATATAAGTTAGTTTCACTCAAAGTAGTCTATTGATATGAATGATCAATCATTTTCTAATATAATAATCAATTGGAAGAGATATGAATATATCAATAGAATGACTCCACATTCTTCAAATGTTATTTCCAAAAGGATTGATTTGAAAGTAGATAAAATCTATGTGATAGATTTTTTGAAGAAGTTTGAGGAAGAAATTTATAAATACACCAAGCATTCACATAGAGCTCGATGACAAGACCTACAATTTAGAAAATCGCGTGAAGTGTTTCCACCATGGACAACTTTGTTTGTAGTTGATTTTGCAGAGAATTGCACATTCGCTGCACAAAAAGAAATATAGAGTGAATATTATCATTCTGATCAAATCACTATATTTGTCCATGTTCTATATAGACATGCTCAACAGATTCTTGATAACATAGAAAACACCAATGACAATCGACATGTTATTAAAAAATATCACTTTTATATAAGTGATGATCAAGCACACCATGCACATTATGTACAACATTGTTTTAATAAATTTTATGATTCATTGAAAGAACGTGGGATTGGATTCGATCGAAATTGGATATGGTCGGATGGATGTGCGGGTCAGTTCAAATATTCACGATCATTCTATTGGTCATGGCGTCTTCATAAGAAATCAAACATTACACATTGTTGGAATTGTTTTGAGAGTGTTCATGGAAAAGGAGAGAACGACGGTGCAGGGGCATGTGTAAAACAAGCACTTCGAAGGTATCCGATGAACTCTCATGCCAACCAATTTGAATCCGCTGATAAAGTTGTTGAATGGTGCAAACTAGCACTCAGCCATGAAAATAATTCATCAAGATGTGCACAGGTGTGTACATATATACATGTTACACATGTACACACGATATTTTTATTCGCATGTTCAAATTTATATGATATTCAATCATTTTCTTGGTAGATTTCAAGTTAACAAGTTATTGTCTTGTGCAGGTTTTTTTGGTATGTTGGACTATTGATGGCTTAGAAAAACTTTCACTAAATGTAGTACCTTTCATAAAATCATCCACCTCTCTATTAATATCTCTAGGAATAAACTCCCTAGCGACAAACACCAGGACCACGCAGTGGACATGGACACCTTGAGCGACCTTCAAAGGGACTTGAGTGATATCAAACGAGACCTGAGGGATATCAAGGAAATTACGCTTGATATGAAGCACAGAGACGCCGACCGCTGGAGTCGGGTTGACAAGATGATGGCCTTCCTCCAGGACCTCCGGCAAGAAATGGTGGACCACGACAAGGGCAAGTCACAGGTGCGACAAGTCTGCACTGGGCCTAGGCTTGGACCAGGTTTCTAATTTTATTTTTCTCCATGTTTACGTCGCTCTTCATCTACAGGAAGCCATGGAAGTTTGGCTGGAGTTTTTTCATATTTTGTATACTTCTGGTTATTAGCATTTGCCTTGCATGGCATCAACATGGAAAGATATATATTTTGAACAATCGACAGCGGTGGTTTCTTGAAAGGGAACCACTGCCACGTATGACTAAGAACAACACTATTTTTTGGTCCTAAGGGAAGTGGTGGTTTCCTAGAAAGGCACTTCTTCCACGTATGATTAGGACCAATAGTCTTTTGTAACTCTTTTAGGATTCAATACAAACACTAACTTACAAAAAAAAAAAAATCTCTAGGAATAATGTCATTCTACAAATAAAAAATAACAGGTCATCTACTAAGGCTTGGTTTTCTACATAAATGTGGATTTTATCTGGGCAGACATTTATCTAGAGCACTACTAGGGTTTGGAGCAACTGCAAGTTAGGGTTTGGAAGTCATAGCCATAGAAGAGGACAACATGAGCACCAAAGGGGGGGGTAAGGGGACCCCCTCATATAAACAGGTAGTGGTGGACAGGGGAAAGGGCCAAGAGGCATAGGTTTCAAGGCACCAATGACAAGCACCTCGGGATCAGACCCAGAAAAAGTTCAGGAAAGGAACTAGGGAAAAAGAGAGTGCATAGGGGAAGAAATCAAAGAAACCCAGAGTGAGGTGCAAGACACAGTGAAGCCAAACGGGACAGAAGGGCGCAACCCATGTAAACCCAAAACAATAATGATACCCAAGGTGATACTGGAGGATCCGCAAACACAGCTCTATAGGGACCAGATGAAGACGCATGCGCTAATATGCAATTTTATGGGCTTGTGGCCCATAGAAAGAACGCTACGCAACTGGATTAAATATCACTGGAAGCCAAGCGGAGAAGTGGAGCTCCACCTGGGCTCAAAAGTCTTCTTTACAGCAATATTCATGAACCTGGAAGACATGGATAGAGTCTTTGAGGGGGGGGCATATTTCCATGCCTCAACAGGACTATACATGCATCCATGGAAGGAAAATTTCTCCCCATAAAAAGAGACCTTCAAAAAGGTGTTGGTTTGGATGAGATTTCATTCCTTATGATTAGACTACTGGTTGCCCTCTACTTTCAAAGCAATAGGAAAAAAACTAGGGAAATATGTGAATACTTCAGAAGCCACCCTAAAAGGGAGATATACATCTTACACAAGAATCTGCATAGAGATGGATGTATTGGGAGCACTACCAGAAACCATAAGTCTGGAATTTAGGGATGAGGAATGGATCCAAAACATAGATTAAGAACAGATCCCCTTTATATGTAGAAGATTTCATGAACATGGACACCTAATCAGAGAATACCCTCTTAATAAAAAATAGGAAGCGGAAATCCACAAGCCACAGTAGGATGAGGATGGGTTTATAAAGCCAAACCCCAGAAGCAGAGCAAATAAAAATCAAAGTAAAACCCCAACATTAAGTAACCCGGAGACCCGGAATAGAACAGAAGGAAGGGACAAAACCAATAAAGGGGTAGAAGGTGAAAAGGAATTGGAAAAAACTCAAGAAGCTAGAGAACAAGCAACAAACAAGCCCACCGATTGGCCAAGTAACAAGAAGGAATAGGGGAGTAGCACAACCCTGATGGATGGAGAAACTAGAGATGACAATACCCCCATGCAAGAAGTAGAGGGAGATGCGGAAATGACCCCAAGCGAAGTAGGTATAGAAGATCCTGATCTTAGAGACCTTGTGGAAAGGGAAAGGATAGATCTCCCAAACATACTGAAGCAATGGAAAAGACAGGGAGTAGACAATGTACCAATAGAGTTGTTGGGTATGTGTTATATTCTTTGCGTGGGGGTTCGGGGGCGGCGCCCCCGAATTTTTTTTTTTCGGGCCGACATATTTTCTCCAGGCCGACATATTTCCGGGACGACATATTACCAGGACGACATATTTCCGGGACCACATGATATTAGGTGGTTTTCGGCACATGGTTTTTTGCCGATGGTTTTCTAGTTCTGGTTAAGGAATTAGGGTTTTGGACTAATCCAGGTCATTGGG
>JZKD02S1826979.1:304759-318920 GCA_000966675.3 Picea glauca | reverse complement strand
TTGTATTGTAAACAATGTAAAACAATGTATGAATATAATATATGCTGGTTTTCCCGGTTTGGGTTTCTAGGTGAAAAATCTCTGTGTAATGTTTGTATTTGCCATTGTATCTTTTATGTTCTTTTATGAATATCAATTTGCAGTAGATATTGTACAAGGTTAGAATTTACAAGAGAAACTAGACCACATTCAGTACCTATTTCTCCTAAGCGAGGAAGCCAAATCTAGAGGACTAAAGCGCACACACGGGGAGATAGGACACCTAGGAGTCAAAGTCAGTGAGGGAAAATTGTAGCTCTCCCCCAAGCAGACGAAGAGGAAACAAGGTAGGAAATCAAACAACGTAGCCCTACAGGAGCTTGGAGAGCTACTGATAAACTCGGGTAAGATCAAGAAACTCTTCCCCAACTCCCCCCCACATCGTTAAATGAAGGTTATAACTTGGAATATAAGAGGCATAAACAACCGGAGAAAGCGCAGAATCCTTAAAAATAGACTAAAGAAGGAACAACCACATCTTTGTTTCATTCAAGAGACAAAATGCACTATATACAGAATTGAGGCAATCAGTAAACAACAATGGCACAAGTACAAGATGGTGGCTATCGAAGGCCACCAAATGGTAGGAGGTATTCTCACCTTATGGAACCCACAAGTGCTAAGATTAATAGCAGCCAAAGCGACTAGGCATACACTTATGGTTCACATGCAAATCATTGGAAACACAAAGGTGATTCTATGCACTAATGTGTATGGACCCCAGGTGTCAAAGGAAAAGAGAAGAATGATACGAGACCTAGAAGACCTTAAAACCCATTCTTGTTAGAATATAATGGATGTGCTCATTTTACCATTGAAAATATATCTATTTTCACCCAACCATAGGCCGAAGCCACCCTCCAAGCACCTTAACCTTGACAAAGAATCACTCCGGAAGAAAACCCTAGGATAGATAGACAAACAAAGGGTAGCGCACCTTTCCCCAAGGATAACGCACCAACAAGAGTTGATCAGATTGTCCAAACCCTAGCCAAGAGATATTCCAAGCCAAAACATAACTGCTAGCTGCAACAATGACACCGACAGTTCTCCTCCAAACCTGCGCACAAAACTGGGCACTGCAGTGCTCACAAGTGTTGCTCTGCAATTCTGAGACTGCCTGCCAGAATGAAGACTGGCCTCTTGTATTTATAATAATTCTGGCTAACTACCTGGGCCAACTTCTCATTCTGGGTATCTGTCTGTTCAGTATATTATTATTTCTTCTGGCTGATTTCTTCTCTTGGAGGCTAATAACCTAATATTAATTATTTTCTTGAGCTGACAAGTCTTCTAGGGTTATTAGCCAACTCATTAGGGTTTCTTATTGCTTCTTGGAGTATTCTATTCTAGTCAGGTTTACATGTGGAGGTAAATACCTCCCACAACTACCATAATATCAACACTCCCTCCTAGCTAGGGAGGTATTACAGGTAATGGTCTTGAGCACAAAACATACCATTCACCTGGTAGCATCAACATAGTCGTCTAGACTATCGCATGACTAGATCATGAGCATCATTATCACCATCGGTGTCATCAGCTGCATCATCTCTCGAAACCATACTCCATATGAGTAATCAGACATGATGATGGATAAGTCACTCACACCTCAGAGTGATACAAGAGCCATTCTTCTAATCTGGACATATGTCCTAGAAGAGTAGATGTTCTGAACCATTTTTTTTCTGGGAAATTTATGTCCTTTAATCATTCATCTGGCTGATAATCATTTACCAAACTGTTGATAGTCTTCAAGGTAATCGGAACAAAAATAGAACACAATTGTGTCTATCCATAGTAGTACATACCTATAATCCATTGTTACGCTACCACACCAAGTAGAAAACAAGTACTTGATCAGTAACGTATAATCACGATTAGTGGAACACATCCACCACAGTAGTATACATATATTGTCATCCAGTCTTCATAACAATCATCTGATATCAACCTACACAGAAATAATGTTATGATATAAACTGAATCATCTGGGCCAATATTTCACTCACATCTGTGAGATCTGAAAGAATATCTTCCCTCAATGTAGAATATCAACGATGGGCTATCTGCCTTATTCTTCTCAAACAAGGAAGAATGATTGTTCTGATTTCTAAGCCTGGACCATTCCTCTCCCTGGCCATTCCTCCGACACTAAACAAAGTGTAACATGGAGAGAATGAATCTTCCCTAAGGAATGTCTGTCCCTGATTGCTAAGCCTGGACCATTCCCCAACCTGGTCCATTCCCCAAGCACTAAACAAAGTGAAACCTGGAGAGAATGAATACACCCTAAGGAATGACTGTCTGGACCATTTCCTCTATTAACCACAAGAGGAAAAGACTATCCTGTATCAACCTCCAAAATGGACCATTCCTCATGTTAACCACAATGAGAAATCATTGTCTGGCAAGGCGGGCTAGTCTTCTTGAGTAACCCTCAAGAAGAGAGATTGTCCTAGACCACCCCCCATGTTAACCACAATGGGAATTCGTTGTCTATGATACATCAATAATTTAGACCATTTTTCAAACTAGAAAATGTCTGTCTGTTAGAAGTCTTAATCCACTTTCCGAACTGGAAAGAATCTGCTCATCCTGGACCATTTTTCGAACTAAAAAATGACTGTCCATCAATCAATAATACATTAGTTCTCCCTCCCAACCTGGGAGTCATCTCTTCCTTTTTCAATAAGGAAGTCATCTCCACAAGCTCCATCTTGAGTACACAAACTCTCTCATCTTGGACATAAGCTTCACCAAAATGTTTGCTTATCTTCTCATCTGTGGAGATATGTATTGGGGAATCTCTTTCTCCTTTATGGACTTCTTAATGGATAATGTAATGCTTGATTTCAAATGTACTTCGGTCTGGAACATTGGTTTTCTTTGAAGGCTTCATGTAGCTTTGATCAATAGAGTATATCATTGTTGGAAAACTGGAACATATCCATGTGGCACTTCTTCTATCATCATGAGATCTGATCTACTGAGTAATCATCTTGATACAATATCTTTGTTATAGAAAACCACGCTTCTGTTGTGCACTGGAGGTTCTCCACCAAGTTAGCTTCTTCCATCTTCATATAAGGGTCTATTTATCAAAGTCTTGAGGTTTCTCTTCATACACTCTTTGTTCGATTGTTCTGGAGAACAGTCTTTGCATTTATCTGATGTAGAACTCCAACTCATGGATGTTGCAGATGATATAATGACTCATGTAGAAATATGTCTAGTTTACTGGAACAAGTAATCATCATAGTCTTCTCCCTCCATCTGGGGGAACCTCTAGCTCTGGATATTGTAATGCTTGCATATCACAATTTTCATCCCCTCTACTTGATTTCTTTTGTTGAGTTCATATCAGGTTGGTAATCTTGTGATTCTTAATACAGTGACTGGTTGTTCAGGATTCTCTTCTTTCTTGGAATCTTCATGTTCTTCCTTATGTTTTTCTTTAGCTCTTGGGTCCATGGAGTTTCTTATAGATTCCATGCCCTAAAGATTCCACTTATTTCTTTCATCATAGGATCACGGATCTGGATGGACAACCAGGGATACTTTAAGGCTTCTCTTCGAAGAAGACTTCTTCTGAGGTTGAACTGAACACGTACTGTCTTTCATGGCTGCTACCATGGATATATACTTCATCATCTTCAATGGATCATAGGATTAGCTCCCTCCTAATACTTGCTTCATGTATGAATGCATATAGTCGGCTCCCTCCGTCTAACAGAGTCCATGCTTTCGTCTACATCCTTATTCCCTTCTGCAAAGTGTTATAAGTCTTTCTCCAATTTCTTTTTGTCTTTGATTCTTATAAGTCTCTTCAAGATTGATCATGATTTCGGCTTATCTTGTAATAGTTTCCACATGATTTGTTTGATGTATTTCATTAGTTCATGTTTTTTATCTGACTTGTATAATGATATCAATCCTTATCTTGTTGTTCTTCCATAGGTATATTTCTTCTTGGAACACATTATCTTCTGAGAGATAGATATACAATATATGTGTAGAGACTATGCAAACAAGATATGTACAAGAACTGAGAAGAGTATTGTTACCTTCAGAAGAAGAAGTCTCTTTCATCCTTCTTAGTTTTCTTTGTAGGTTCCTTTTCTTAAGAAACTGATGCTTCGTGTGTCTCCTTCCTTTTCTTTATCTCGGGACAATGGTTCTTATAGTGACCATACTTTCGACAGTTGAAGCATTGTATTTCTGAAATGTCTTTCTCTTGATTTGGCTTCCTCCTTGAGCCAAACTTCCTTTTGTTCCTGAAATTCTTGAATCTTGTTGTGAAGGCTTGATCATTGTACTTATTTTGGGGTTTCTCTTTTGCACCGATCCTGGATTCTTCTTGAGCACAGCAAGTCCAAAGTTCTTCAAATGTAGGATAATCCTTCCTTGTGTTCATGCTTGCAGCAAATGCATCACACGTCTTGGGAAGAGCATTGAGTACTATGTTTACCAATTCCATCTTTGAGATGATCTCTTCAATAACTTGTAGTTGATATCTTAACTGAGATATTCTCACAAAATATGATGTTATGTTGTCCTCATCATTCATCTTCATGTCACAAATATCATTCTTCAAACTCATAACTTGTCCAATGTTTCTGACCAAGAAAAGATTTTTTAGGTCATCGTACATCTTATTCGATGAGTCAAGATGGGAGATGTAGGGTATCAAGTGGTCTTTTATATATTCCACTATGATACTCATAGCATTGATGTCACCGTCTTTGAACTTCTCCATAACTGCAATGTTTTGTGGTTCCTTCTCTTTTCCTTCAAACACTGGTTCCATGATCTTTCCTTTCACGATATTCAACACTTTATTCTTGGCAAGGAAGAGGTCGATCCTTGTCTTCCACACTCTGAAGTTAGAAGCTCCATCTAACTTTTTCTCTAACTTCATAGAGTAAGTCATGTCTTCTTTGACTTGGTCAACCCTAGATTTGACCGAAAACTCAAACTTGACGTCTTGGCTTGCTGAGAGTATCAGGAGATGTGCTAGGCTAGGGTGCACTGATTTGTCCAGAAATTAGGTCAATCCCTTCACTTAAGGTGCCTCAACAAGAGGGCTAGGGTTTCTACAACTGCACCTTCTAGTAACCCTAGCAACAGTGTTATGGTGACTGCTCCTGCTAGAAACCCTAGCGACAGTTCTTCAATGAGCTCAATATCCTTACGGCTATGTTTCCTTCCAGCGGTTAGACTGAATGAAGGAGGTGTGGGCCCATAACCTGTTAGAATATAATGGATGTGCTTGTTTTACCATTGACAATATCTCTATTGTCACCCAACCATAGGCCGAAGCCACCTTCCGAGAACCTTAACCTTGACAGAGAATCACCCCAGAAGTAAACCCTAGGCTAGATAGCCAAACAAAGGGTAGCACACCTTTCCCTAAGGATAGCGCACCAACAAGAGTTGATCAGATAGTCCAAACCCTATCTAAGAGATATTCCAAGCCAAAACATAACTGCTCGCTGCAGCAGCTGCACCGACAGTTCTCCTCCAAACTTGCGCACAAAACTGGGCACTGCAGTGCACACAAGAGTTGCTCTGCAATTCTGAGACTGCCTGCTAGAATGAAGACTGGCCTCCTGTATTTATAGTAATTATGGCTAACTGCCTGGGCCGACTTCTCATTATGGGTATTTGGCTGTTCAATATATTATTATTTCTTCTGACCGACTTCTTCTCTTGGAGGCTAATAACCTAATATAAATTATCTTCTTGAGCCGAAAAGTCTTTTAGGGTTATTAGCCAACTCATTAGGGTTTCTTCTTGCTTCCTGGAGTATTCTATTCTCGTCAGGTTTACATGTGGAGGTAAATGCCTCCCACAACTACCATAATATCAACAGTTCCAACAACCTCTAATGGATCCTGGCAGGGGATTTCAACAGCATCACGTCACTTGCAGAGAAAAAATGAGGTATAAGATGATTGGATAGTGATGCGTAAGAGTTCTCAAATTTAATAGACACAATATAGATGGTATATGTTAAAACTAATAATGGCCAGTTCACCTGGAACAATAAACAAATGAACCAGTGTCAGGTAGAAACAAGATTTGACAGATTCCTAGTATCAGAGTCAATCATTTTGTAGGGACTAACCTTAGAATGCAGCATCCTTCCCTAGGGGGGATCTGATCACTAGCCAATCCAACTGGAAGTAGGCTTCCAAACCACACCGAAGAATATACCCTTCAAATTTTAGAAATTTTGGATCTAACACCCGACTTTCAAGGAAAGAATCAAACAGTGGTGGTAGGAGGAGCAACCATAGCAAGGGACAAGGATGTTCAAACTCTATAAAAAACTAAAGTACATTAAATATAAGCTCAAGGAGTGGAACAAGGACACTTTTGGAAATATAAACCAAGAGAAACACAACATAGAAGACAAAATGAGAAAACTCTAGGAAACCTACATAATGGAAGGATATACGCAGGATCAGAAAAAGGAAGAGATCCAGATGACCCAGGAATGGGAAGCTAGATGCCAGCAGGAAGAAACACTTTGGCGACAAAAGTCCTGTATCATATGGCTAAAGGAGGGAGAGCGGAACACCAAGTTTTTTCATAGAACAACCATGGCCAAAAGAGACCACAACAAAATCCTAAAGATTAAGGGCCAGGATGGAATAGAGAGAGAGTCACATAAGGAGATCAAAACTACTCTGGTAAACCACTTCCACGGGATAGCCCAAGAACCCAACCAAGACAGAACGGAGGCCATACAATGGATAACCCAACATATCCCCCACCTGGTCATCGAGGAACAAAATAACAACCTAAGCAAACCCATTTCTAAGGAGGAAATTGACCAAGTGCTCCAGGAAATGCCCAATGGGAAAGCCCCAGGTCCAGATGGATTCACAGTGGAGTTTTTCAAAGCATGCTAAGAAATTGTCAAACATGACGTTTATAGGGTAGTGGAAGACTCTAGAAGATCAACCTCCATTCTAAAAGCGCTAAATGCTACAATGATTAGCCTAATCCCCAAATAAAATGAAGCCAAAACCCTTGACCATTACAAACGTATAGCGCTATGCAATGTCGTTTATAAGATAATCTCCAAAGTTATAGCAAATAGATTGAAACTCCTCCTACCCACCCTGATATCACAAGAATGGGCAGGCTTCGTGGAATGAAGACAAATAATGGACAATATCATCCATGCCCACGAGCTTATCCACACCTTGAAGCTTCATAAGAGAGGGGGAATTTTAATACAACTGGACCTAGCAAAATCCTATGACAAAATTAGCTGGCACTATATGGTCAAGACATTGGAAGCCTTTGGCTTCACCCACCACTAGATCAGCTGGATAGTCAGCCTCATGTCCACAACAAGCTACTCACTCCTAATAAATGGATCCCTATCCAAACCTTTTTGGCCCACGAGAGGCATCAGATAAGGAGACCCGTTGTCCCCCTTCCTATTCATTCTGATGATGGAAGGTCTTAGTTGAAGCATAAAAAGTGCAACAATAGCAGGTGAAATAATAGGCATAAAACCTTTCAAAAATTTCCCTGCTTCCACACACCAACAGTTCGTGGATGACACTTTACTTCATGGCATACCCACGGTCAAGGAAGAAAAAGCCTACAAACGAATCCTAGAAGATTTTGGGGAAGCCTCAGGTGTAGAGATCAACCACTCCAAATCTATTATCTTCTTATTCAATACCAACCCCGTAATCCCAAGAAATTTGGCCAATATCTTGGGCTTTGAACGCAAAGCACTCCCAACCAAGTTCCTGGGCATTCCCCTGACAGACAAAGCTTACAAAATGTCAACTTGGGAAGGAATAATCAACAAGTTATAGGAGTGGGTGAAAAACTGGACATACAGATCCCTTAACCTAGGGGGAAGACTTATTCTGACCAAGTTTGTTCTGCAAACAATTCCAACCTTTATGATGTCCATTTTCCCAACCCCTAAGGGGATACTACAAAAAATAAGAACCATTCAAAGGGTCTTCCTATGGAGAGGAGAGGAAACAAAGAAAAAATGGGCCCTGGTGGCTTGGGAGAAGGTCTGTAAACCAAAAAGAAAAGGAGGCATGGGCTACAAGACCCGCAACTGACCAATGATGCCTACGGGGTGAAACTCTGGTGGCGTTGGGTAAAAGAAACTACTACACCATGGGTAAACCTATGGAAGGCAAAGTATGCCCCAGACATAAGTGACCAGGACATAATTCACTTCAGAGGCACGAGGGAGGGTTCAACCATCTGGAACCTAGATTGGCGCAACAAAGCCTGGATCCAGACACACAACTTTTGGGAAGTAAGAAATTGCAGACCAGCCAGATTCTGGGATGACGCCTGGCAATAGGAACCTAGAATGGAGAAATCGGGCAGGGAGGAACTCCAACAGGAGATGATCGCACAAGGTAAAACCAGAGTCTACCATTACTAGAGACAAGAAACAGATCACAACAAATGGATAATCTGGGACACTCTCACTCCACAAAATAGAGACCAAACTGCAACAACAGTAAAAGAGGTGTGGGAGGAATTGGGGAGATGAAAAATTGCAGTCACGGAAGGAAATGACCAACTGAGATGGGGACAAAAAGAATGTGGGGAATTCAACCTAAAATAAGTCTGACATTATATTGCGGACCAGGACCAAGAAGACCCAACACAACAATGGGATAAGCTTTGGAACAACCCCCACTGGCCAAAAATAAAAATTTTCCAATGGTTAATACTCCACAATCAAATCCTAACATGGGAAAACCTCATGAAAAGGGAATTCATAGGCCCATCCAAATGTCACCTTTTTCAAGCTAAGGAAGAAACGACAAACCATCTCCTCGACGAATGCATCTACACAACAACGATCTGGGATTGGGCAGCAGGTATCTTCTGACAGTCCAATAGGATTTGAGGTAACATCTCTGCAACTATCAATAACTGGAAAGAGAACTACAGAGAAAATGAAGAGGTGAATCTTTGTTGGACCCTCGTTCTGGGAATGATCATATGGGAAATATGGAAAGAAAGGAACTGATACATCTTCAAGAACAAAAGTTGGCTGGAAGGGAAGATCAAGGAAACAACAATCTCCATGACAAGAGAAACGGTGCAGAGCCACATCTGTTAGACAGGAAGAGTGCAAATCATAGACCAGGACTCTCTAATCCTAGAAGCTTTCCACCTGAAAGACGGACGCAACCCCAGTCAAGTAAGACTGATACCGCAACTCCAAGTAGGTGTGCGCAACTGAAAACCACCACCAGTAGGATCCCTCAAGATGAATTTTGATGGGGCGTCAAAAGGTAACCCAGGACGGATAGGAATGGGAGGAGTAATCAGGGACAGTGAGGGAAACATAATTCGACTATACGTTGGGAGTATAGGAAACTCAACCAACAACGCCACAGAATTTAGAGCCCTAGATACTGGCCTCAATATTCTAATTCGTGAAAGGATGAAAAATGCCATAGTTGAAGGAGATTACATGATGGTTATCAACACAGTAAAGAAAATCCAAAATGGCACCAGAGTGGGCAAAATTCAGAGGCATTGGCGCTTGGCACATTCCCTGTAAAAAATTTAGGAGCACTTGCAGACAGGGATCACAGTGGAGGTGCGCTGGGTATGTAGGTCAGTAAATAGACTGGCAGACAGAATCACTAATGAGGGGGTCAACAAGGAAGGACCAGAATTTGACACTATCTAGAGTAACATCCTGAATGGTCAGTTCAGAACAAACTGCATCCAGCTAGCGGCAAAAGACCGTGACGATAGCTAAGGTATGGATGACGACATTGAGGACGGAGATGTAGGGATAACTGAAGGACACATAGGAACCAGGAAAAATCCGATAGCCCATCACTCAAACACGAGTTACAATGCAGATCCAGGTCACACAACAGAAGGAGGTACGACACCATGGTCCAGTCAATAGGAAAAAGTTCATGGGTTGTTCGTGGGAAAGAAGAAAAGATAATCAGCAGGTGGCAAAGGATGAAGGACAAAAGGAGTTCACCTCACCTAAGTACAGATATGAGGAATGGTAATTAATTTCGTACAACGTGCTAAGCAATGTATTGGCACAGGGATTACGACAGGGCTCCCAAGAGCACACATACCGGGACAATGAAAAAGGACCTGAAGTTACCCCTTTATGGGTGGCCCATGATTTCCAGGACGAGCCCACAGCTGGGGAAATCCCATAACAAAAGAAACACTAGGAATAGCCACAGATAGGAAAAAAGAAATTATAGAGGCCATCTTAATTACAAGGAAGGGGTGAATAGGAACAGGAGAAGAACCCAAGGAAAAAAACACCACAAACAAGACGAGATGGTACGAATGAAGAAAACCCATAGTAAGAGAGGCCCCTAGGGGAAATAACCTCCAAAAATCTCCCATATGATTACAAGGATGGAGAAAGCGGCTAGAGAAGCCAAGGGTACCTTTCTTACGCAGGTCGATCCAAAGGGAAAAGCCAACATCACGAGGTGGGAGAAATAAATCAACACCACACACAAGGGCAAAGCTTGGAAGGAACTGATTCAGTAAGCAAACAGAATAAGGGACCCAGGGGCTTCACAACCCATAACAACCCTCTACCACAGAACGGTGGAGGAGGCCTAGTGAACAAAGATGTTGATAGGAAAGATGAGCTCTGACCAGGAAGAGACCAGCAGGAAGGCTAACAGGGACCACAAAAATTTTCTCACAGAAATCCTGAGTTGTCGCAACAACCTAGAGGCCAGTGCAAAACGACTAGCTGAGGACTAGAGGAACCAGAAGGAGAAAATTGAATGAATGGTAGGCCAATTCCACCTTTACCTACTCTATGTTCACCACATGGACATCACGCCATCAGACCGGAGAGGAACACCCGCTTGTATCAGAAAGACACGCATGGCGGTCCAGAGGAATAAGAACGAGGAAAGAAAGGATGGAGACAAAATACATCCCATCATCCTGGACTAGCGCCAGTTCATCTCCTGGTCAAGTTGTGTTCAGTGTAAGCGCAACCCCTTTTATGATTATGTCTTTTATGTATATGCTCTTGTTTAGTTTTTCAAACTGGTTTTCGGGACACTGGGTTGGTTTCCCATGGTGGCGGCCTAGCCTTACCCCCTGCTATCTTAGATAGTGCAACTCTGGAACCCCTGATCTGGTTTCCTTTTTGGCAGATTAAGGGATTGCCCCTATTTTTGTATCATAACCTCTTTCAGTAATACAGGAACTCACGCTCACTTACAAAAAAAAAGGCTTGGTTTGCTGCATTTAGATTTTCATTTTTTTAATTGAATTTGGAGTATATCGAGAATTCAAGGTAGCTTATGATTAACATCCTAATTAAAAATTTTAAAGACATCTTAAAAAGTATAAATTTTAATTATGAAATTGTGAATTTGATTCCAAAAGTGTTGATATATTAAATTGCTTTGTAATGTGCATTTAGATTTCAATATCTTGAAGCAAATAAAACAAAATTGAAATTATGAGCTACTTGACAAATGCGTAAGATGTTACCTAACACACATTTTAAACATAGTTTTCATTAAGTTTGATTGGAAAAACTTAAGTTGAAAAAGAATGTGATTTGTGACATGATAACAAAGTTGGAAGTTTAGTCAATGTAGACCTTGTATTGTGGATGGTGTGTTGCTATCCCTACAAATTTTTGAATAGAAATTTATTCAATGATATTGAACAACACTCATAGGTGTCATATTAATGGCACTAGTGAAGACTTCCATTGTGAAGAGGATTGATAATCCATCATCCCTTTTCTACCCTTTTTGGTACATAAACAATTTATAACAACATAAATTTTAATGAAAATCGCTTACTTATATTAAAGTATATTTTAAATTTACATATTTAAAAAGGTTAGATTATGTTTTTATTTCAATTTTTATTTCAAAGTATATTTTTATTTCACATTTTCTTGAAAAAATATATTGAAAGATCAAAAAGAAACCAAGGATGAACATAACCAGTTTAGTGTTGGACTGTCATTTCATTGTGAATTTTCAATAAAGAAACCAAGGATGAACATAACCAATTTAGTTCTGGACTGCCATTTCATTGTGAATTTTCAATTTTGAGTTTAGGGTTTTTACTAAATTTTTGATTGATAGGAGTCTATGCCTTATCAAAATAAAGGAGCGGCATAGATTGATGCAATGATCAATATGCTTAAATTTACAAAATCATTGTTAAAGTCAATTGATTATCACTTGAATGGAATGGAATAAAATCCATATCACCCAATGAAAACTGTCAATGTTATTACCTTGGTAGTCTAATACTAATTTTTCATCACCATGGACTCAGACTTTATTTTTATGTTTTCACTTTCATAAGAAGCTCTCACACTTTTTTAATATACAATTATATCCCTATGATTTCAATGCTCATCCAAATTATCAATCTCAACAGATATGGAATGAACCCAGTTGGGAGATCAATCACTCAAAAAATTGTGGTAGTCCTAATTTTTCAATAAACGCACAAGATACTCTTCTCATGAATCAATATGCTCTCCACTCTATGAAAAGGATTAAACCTCTCGCTCTAATACCATGTTGAACTCAAAGGCAGATAAGAAAAGTTGACAAGCAAACAAGGATTGAGAAAAACTATGGGGTTCTTCACCCTTCTCACTATTCATCTGTGTTATATGGATTACAAAGGATTTAAAATAGAAAACATATCTCAACGGATCTCTAAATAACTGCAGAAAACAATAACCAAACAGAAAGACTAGCTAGAGTCTAACTGAACTAATTGGATGTGCTAGTAGACAAGCACTTAATTCTAACAACCATGAGCGTTGCAACAACAACATAGTCAAATATTGTGGAAGGAAGTCTGTATAATTTCATTTAGATCACCCTTTTTATAGGATTGTGAAGGTTACAAGGTGAGCAAGCATAGTTCAAACCTTGGTTAAAATTCATAATGCAACTGTACGACTCTCAAAATGGAATACCTTGCAATGCCTTAAAATGTGGGATGATCAATACCTACGCACATGCATGTGAAAATCAAGTTGTCAGCTCATTGTCCTGTAACCCGCATTGTCAACCAATCTCCCACAACCATCATTTAAGGATTTCTATCTAACAGTTCTATATGGGGACTGGGCAGATTGTTGGCATAGTTGTATAATCCATATTACAACTATTAAATCGTTTTAAATAGAATCTAGAACAATATTTTGATAATTGCAATGATGGATTAGACATAAATGCAACTACGAAGATGAAGTATCGATCAAATGGACGATCAATAGGTACAAGATCCCACTTATTTAGGCCATAAATGGCATGAAATAAATTGAAAAACAATGTCATCAATGATTAAATAAAAAATATTGTAATGTGTAATGTGGAGTTTGGACATCGACGTTGACATTAAAGTTAGTTACCAAATTCGGTCGTATCGGTACAAAAGTTTCAAAAATTCGCAGATTGGTTCGATTTGGTCAAATTATTTATCAAATTCGATTTGATTCATGTGGTGGTCTTTTGGGATCCTCGATTCTATTTATATTTTAGTTGGCTCCTCACAGAGAAGGACGAATGAATTTCTATCATCTTTTTCTGTAACTGATGAATTAGTTGACTCGAACCAAAATTTGAGCGAGAACTTTCCAACGAACCAAGCCAAGATATCTCTGCTCCAGGGGACTCTCCAGTAGATCGTTCAAATTAATCCACTTTGTTTAGTTTTACGTTTTTCAAACTTTTCCAACTCAATTCACAAAACGTTGAGAGACTTTTGGACTTTGTCTCAGAGTCATTTAATTATGTGACAATATGTTTTTTACAATTTGACTATGAATATAGTTTTGAAGAGTCATTTAATCATGTAATGTTTTTTTCTTCGACCATGAACATAATAAATGTGAGTTCTAGTTTCTTTAGAATTTTAATTAAATATTTAAAAATTAAATAGATTTAAAATTAGGCTAAGCTAAACTTTTAAGATTATTTTTTTTACCATGTATTGAATTGATATTACGGTGAAACTTTTACATCCCTAAATTTTTTATTGAATTCATTTTTTATTATTATTGAAAAAAATAAGATTATTAAGTATTCCAAATTTTATTATAATT
>JZKD02S1826979.1:270570-283005 GCA_000966675.3 Picea glauca | reverse complement strand
TAAAAGCAAATATATGACCTAAAAGCAAATAAATTAACCTAAAGTCACTTTGACTTTATTAATGCCTAAGTCTAATTTCTAATTGACCATTATAAACTAATATTTAATTTAACACAAGTGGCTTAAATTACTAAAAAAACTCTTATAGCAATTGGATAATGTTATATTTGTTGAAGGCTTGATTCTCATGGTGAATTTCTATATTTCTAAGTACCTTTATTTGCTTATGTTGCAACATATTAATTGTTGTTATACAATTAGTTTACTGTTGTAATTTGCAACAACCATAGAATTTACTGATTGTCTAGTGTCTAAGAGGTCATCATTGAATAATGTAGCTTGGTAATTGTCTATTTATGCTGCAAATTGTTTAGTGTCTTGTACAGGTACAACAATTACCTCACAACCTCTCATTTCCTTTCCTAGACCTAGACGTAACTAACAGGTGACCAAGATAGGGGGTTATAGGATTGGCTAATAATGTTATTTGATCCCTTGAGGTCACCAGGGAATCCTCCCTTATGGTGGACCTCTTTGCATCACTAAAATGAGGGAAGTCTATACTTAGGTGGCAGTGGTAGATTCTTCCATAGTTACACAAGATTTGGGATCTAGTGGAGGGATTTGCACAAGTACAAATCTTGTGATAACATGACTCATAATTAAATTATTAAAATGTCTCTCTTAAATTTTAATAAGAAAATTAGTTATTAATTACATCGATTTATTTTAACTTATAATAATAATTAGTTACTAGAAGTAAAAAATTCTTCTTCTTCTCGATGTTTTTTTAATCAAAAAAATATTTCATGTCAAGAGACTTGATCCCTCATAGGCCTATGTGAAACAATCAAATACACTTGAATAAAGAGGGAGCATAGGTGATTGAGAGAGATTTTTGTTAGGGTTTCTAACACCGATCTAGTTTGGGCCTTACTACAGTTCTCATGACGACGGTTGGGGGAGGGAGATCTACTCCCTCCTACAATGATGCACTAGTCAACAACAATTTCCATGCTTCTAGTTGCATTCCACACCACATTTCAAAAGGAAAAGCAATAGAATAAGAAGAAGGAACATGAGGGGTAGGAATTGAGACTGTCGATGAACCCAAATCTAATCAAGAGAACTAAAATAAGAAAACCATGAACCCAAATGGAGCAGAAAGATGCATCTTGAAAGCTATAAAATAACCAAAATACAAGATCACTTCTAACACGGTTGGACAATATATTCATCACATGAGGGAGCATGCCATCATTGGTAAATTCATGAGTATCTAGCTCATAAATAAATCCCTAGAATGGTGGATCCAAACTAGATGGAAACCCAAAGGCGAGGTCAACCTTAAATGGGGTTCCAAAGTCTTCTTCACAACAATTTTTACTAGCTTGGAGGATAAGGATAGGGTATTTGAAAATGGACCATATTTCTTCAACTTAGCAGTGTTGTACCTTCATCTCTGGTCAGAGAAATTTATCCTGAAAAAAGAATACTTCACAATTTCCCTAGTATGGATTAGGTTATACTCTCTACTGCATGAGTTTTGGGATGAGGATATCCTCAAGGGTATCGGGAATTCCCTAGGATCCTTTGTCATAATATCAAAAGTAGAAAAAAAAGGGTGATATACCTCATATGCCAAAATCTGTGCATACCTGAACATCTCCAAAGCACTGCCAGACTCCATATGCCTGAGCTATTGGGACATTGAATGGATTTAAACAATATATTACGACCATATCCCATTCTGATAACAAAACTTTCGTGATCATAGACATATATTTAGGGACTGCCCCCTAAATTGGTTATCACCTCCATTAGGAGCAACAACTCAAGGGATGTAGAGGGTTTTGAAATGATAACCAAAAAAAGATGAAACACCAGAAAGACGACAACACCCCCTGCTCATAAGGATATCCAAACCAGTAATAGGTTTGAAGCCCTCCAACAAAATCCGTATGAACCCAACAACAACAAACCAAAGGATGCAGAAAAACAAGCACACATCAAACTAGATCAAAGCACCGAGGAAACCAGAAGGACTAAGAAAAACGATGAAAAATAATGGAGGAAATAGAACAAGGTGGTATAGATTCAGACATAGTTGATATGGTGAATGAAGGTGAGGAAAAATGAGATTCATAAGGTGAAGAGGACATGGAGTTGACTAATATTTATCTTCAATATCTTACGACATCATGGAGGAAACATGACCTAAAATCCATCTTTGAACAACATATCTAGCTCATCAAAGACACCCTCATTTAGAGTAAAGACCTTCTAAGTACGCCACAAAAAGGTAATTTCTCTACCTCCTCATCCTTAGGTGTCAATACCAATGCTTCTAAAGACTCATCAAATCTTTTTAAAGAGGAAAAAAAGTGAGGTTTATGAAGTAACAAGCAACTACTTCAAGATCTTAGAAAAATGTTGGTCAACTCAGGGCGGATAACATTGATGACAGATATGTTCCACCCCAACCCCCACTTTTATACATGAAGATACTCTCATGGAACATTATAGGTCTCAATGACAAGAGTAAACACTAAATTATAAAGAAGAACATAGATAAAGAAAAACCTATTTTGGTAATGCTTCAAGAAACCAAATGCAATAGCAACCTAGTCTCAACTATTGCTTCAAAAATATGGAAGGGCTCACATGCGATAGTAATCGACGCCCAAGGGGAAGCATGAGGTCTATAAATCATTTGAAACCCCACAGAGATCTCCATAACAACCTATTTTTCTACTCAACGAACCATCTCTTCCCACTTCCAGTTCATTGGATTAGTAGAAACTAGATTATTAACCAATGTTTATGGTCCCCAAATAGCCCTAGAAAAGAATCTCTTTCTACACTCGACCCAATATCTCAAATCCATCATAGGAGACAAACAATGGATAATGGGGGGGGGGAATTTAGTATCATAACCTTCCTCGATGAACAACGTGGGGGAATGCATCGCCTTGACTATGAATCACCATGATTCAAAGACATAATCCACCTGCTCCATTTGATCGACCAACCATCCTACAATGGTTTACACACTTGGAACAATAGACGGGAAGGGGAAAACCAAGTATCATCCCATCTTGGCATATTCTTAGTTTCTAAATCTCTCCTCCTTTCTGACCTTCACCTAGAATCCTCGATCCTACCAAGCATAGGCTCAGATCACTGGCCTATCAACCTAGAAACCAACCTCTAAAGGCAGCCCCAAACTTCACCCCTTTCACTTTGAATCCTTTTGGCTTGATCACCCTTCCTTCTTTTGGAGAATATCGAGTGATGGTGGCATGAATTTAGCAATATCCAAGGCATCCCCATTTATTGTTTTCAACAACATGAAATCATATCAAATTCAAGCTCAAAAAATGGTATAAAGAGTTATTTGGGGATATATTTAAATCTAAAAGAGATCTTGAAGCCCAAATGGATTTGTTACAAAAATAAATGATACTTGAAGGTCATACAAAATAACTCATGTCAGAAGAAACTCATCTTCAAACTTAGCTAGATAACAGATCCAAGCAGGAAGAGCTCTTATGGAAACAAAAATATAGAGTTCAATGGCTTAAAGAGGGCGAAAAAAAATTAAAATTCTTCCAAGCAATTGGTTATGGACATGCCCAAAGGAAACTCCCATGGACATGGTGACTTCACAATGAATTTATTCCACATATGCTCGCCAATCATCAAGCATGATATTTGAGAATTGGTAGAAGACTCTCATGGATTCTCCAATGTTCTCCCTGTCTTTGACACCATCTTTCTAGCCCTCATCCACAAGGAAGAAAAGGCAGAAGGCCCCAAATACTTCCGACCAATAGCTCTCTATAATTAGGTTTATAAAATAATCACTAAAGTCATATCCAGTAGGCTTGAACCTATTCTACCCAGACTCATCTCTCTGAACCAGACAAGTTGCATGGAAGGGCGCTTAATCCTTGATGGAATCATTCTAGCACATTAAATGATTCACTCTCTCGATACTAAAAAAGTTGTTGGTATGCTCATCAAACTAGACATGTCCAAATCCTTTGACAAGTTCATATGGTAGTACATCAATCACACTCTCTTAGCCTTTGGATTATCTTCCTCCCAAGTTAAATGGATTATGTATGTCATGTCCATTGTTTTCTTCTCTATTCTCATGAATAAGTCACCTTCAAACACATTCTCTCCTGCTTGTGACATTCGACAAGGTGACCCCTATCCCCTTCTCTTTATTCTAATTTTAATCTTTATTTTATCATCAAAATTAACACCAAATTAAAAATACACTAATATCAATCACTGTATCAAATTAAATATACATTAATGTTGATCATTGCTTCAAATTGAGGATGCATGTGTCAATAACTATGTCAAATTAAGGACAACCCAATACTAACCATCAAGTTAGATATAACATTGCTTGACTTTAACTTTATATAGATGTCTCATTTTCCTATTTAATAATTACTTGAGATTTTTTGGGTGAAAAGATCTTATTTTATTTTAAAGATATGGAATTTTTTTTATTATAAAAGTATTGTAGTTGTATTGTTTAATCGTTTAATATGCAAATACATATAATATGATTTTTTTTTAGCGA
Source organism: Picea glauca (assembly GCA_000966675.3). NCBI lineage: Eukaryota > Viridiplantae > Streptophyta > Pinopsida > Pinales > Pinaceae > Picea > Picea glauca. The sequence goes on along the minus strand of JZKD02S1826979.1, from coordinate 278,402 downwards.
AATTGTTATTGACAAATTTAGTATTTGACCGTGACGGTTTATGCATACATGATTTTTCTCATTATAACATTGCATGCATGCATATATTAAAAACATCAGGTATGCATATAACATTGCATGCATGCATATATTAAAAACATATAGTAATAAACAAACTTTAAAGATATGTATATTTTTGTATTATAAAAGTGTTGTATTGTAGTTGCATTGTTTAATTGTTTAATATGTAAATACATATAATATTATTGTTTAGAGAAATTGAAGTCAGTAAATTTAGTATTTGAGAGTGATGGGTTATGCTTACATGAATTTTATGTTTATATATATATCCTAACGAAAAACATCTAGTAATAAACAAATTTTAAAGAACATGATACATAATCGAAGGAAAAATGCTTGATTATCCATGTGCTTCATCGTGTTTCAATGACGTGTTGGCTGAACTCTAATCCAAAATATTCATCTCTACATATACTGGTTGTTGTTGAACTATCTCATCCTCCTTGTTACTCGAGGAACCAATAGATAACATGGACATGGAGAATACTATAGTTTGAATGCTAGCCATATTAGCAACCATGTGTTTGAGAGTAACACACTAAGCCTATAACTCAACAATTTGTTGTCTTTGTTGATGCAAGGTGTCCATCATGAAAACAAATTCACTATAGTTATTTGACTCTTGAGCCTGAACTTGGTCTACAATAGAGGAGATTGCATCCTTATTCCATGTAATATTCACCTCATGGTGTCTGAGCACTCATTGAATTTTAGTCATCGAACTGATTGGACAACAACCAATGTTCCTATGTGCCATTGGAATTTACAGGCTAAAACTGAGAAGTTGGTTAAGTTGGCCTCCTTCCACTGTCAAAACTAACAAGTTATCATACATATTAACCATACATATTAACCTTGGAATTACTAGGAACAAAGTGAAACACCACTACCCAGAATTGATGACTTCACCAGTTGTGCATTGAGAAAGATTTAGTCTCGCTTGCTAAGAGACATAGATCTAACATGGGACCACCCCATCCATTATACCTACCTAGGAGAACTTGAATTAAAATAAAAATCCCTTCAATGACCCTACCACCAATTCACACCCTTGAACCATGGAGATAAAAAACTTCTTTCTCAAACTCATTGAATTCCCTAATTTGAATGCAAGGACAAACAAGACCCCTTAATTGCAGAGCTTCAAGGTGGCTTTAGGAAGACAAGGGGAATTTCTAAGCCATGAAATAATCTGAATTGCATCTGAAGGACAACCCACTAAAGTGATGCAAACATCAGTTTGTCACATGCCATAGCCATAATTCCACCCACGTCCAAAATGATGAGTTGAAGTGGTTGATTAATTCACCACATTGAATGCTACATGTGTGGATGGGCTTCAATACAAGCATGACCCAACACTTGAGCTCGATATAGGATCTTGACATGAGGTTTGGAGTGTCATGTGTTCAACATGCATTAATTGATTCTTAAACATACTATCTTATGGTTAAAGGGGGTGATTAACATAATTACCCATTTTTTAACAGTTAAACTCATTACTATCATGTCGTTAAAGAAATGGAAAGATTGATATCCCATCTTTGGCTATAAGAGTACCAAACTCAATTTTTCTTTCTTCATTAGCCAATGTGTCTTCTTGCTAGTTATGCGCTCTAATTAGATGAAAAAACACTACCTCCTCAAACATTGTCACTTCTTTCTTAATTTTATGGAATATTCTCAATAAAACATTGTTGTTTGTGTCAATGATTTTTCACATGGATTTAATGAAAAATTCCAAATCTCCGATAACAATAGTCTTCTATGGTGCTTTTCATTAACACGACTCATACCTTGGAATAAATCAAGGTGTTAAGATTGATTATTTGTGGCTTTTCCTAATCCCCATGCAAATGTGTTTTCTTCATTTCCTTCAGGATCAACAATAATCCCTCCCTCTCCTACCACTCTTGGACTCCCTTTTGATACTCCAACAAAAAAAGAGAGGAAACACTTCCTTTGCTCTTGTTTCCACAAAAATTATTCCTCTCCCATATATATCTACCAAGTTGCACCAAATAGAGGTGAATATGCAAGTTTCTTAAATAGAAATTAAATTGTATTTGATTATTCATGCTATCTATCCAATCATGCTCCTCTTGTAAATTTACCTTTACATCCCCTTAAGGAATTGTATTTGATTATTCATGCTATCTATCCAATCATGCTCCTCTTGTAAATTTACCTTTACATCCCCTTAAGGAATTGTATTTGATTATTCATGCTACCTACCCAATCATGCTCCTCTTGTAAATTTACCTTTACATCCCCTTAACTTGGATAACTTATGATAGTAGATTGAATTTATTTTAGCTGATCTAGTTATTGGAAGTTGAGTTTGTTGGAATATCGCCTTGTTCGTGCCTTGTTCCTTGCTAACCATATCTCCTACCGAATGAATTTAGGGATTTCCATCTAGAATCTCTTTAGAACATGTTTATTTTGAAAGGTTCTTGAATATCTCACGATGTTATTTGCATATCAATTGTATTGAAGAAAATAAAATAACACAAAACAATAAAGTGAAAATGATTCTCCTTATGGCCAAATTTGATGAATTTTAATTGCCAACTAACATTTAACATTATACAAATGTTAAAAAAATTAGTACCAAACATATTGTTTAATATAAAATATATTGATTTTTGTATTTAAAAAGTACTTTTTTTTTATCATTGATAAAGTATTCCTATGGTATTATATCAATCATTTTATTTCACTTCAACGTAATATTGAATAAAGTGTTAGGTATCTAGATCATCCCAATTATGTGAATCTTCTAAATCAATCAATCTCATATGGGTGGACATACAATGATGGTTCCCTTTTTCATTGGTTCCCTTTTTCATTGAAATGGGATTGTGTGCTTGTTAGTTCTTTCGAGAATGCACACACAATCTTGTTTAAATAGCCTTGACCTTTACTAAAGCTCCATGCATGCTAGTCCATCGTGGATTATCATATTTCGCATGTATCTTTCAAAAAAATAATGTGCATATGTTAAAAACAGATGCATGTTTCTTATCACATATGCAGCAGGAACGTGTGCACATTTCTGTGTGTAAATGCAAACAAATAATGATTCTTTTTTAATTCATTTCTTATCAACCGTGAAAATTTCTCCTCCAAAAACACTAGCACACTTCATCATCTAAGCCAAAATTAGTGAGGAAATCAAGGCTCATACATCAACATCATTGGCCCTCAATTTTTTTTTGAGAGAAGGTCTCATTTCCATGTATATTTTATTTTAGATGCCATTTTTATATATTTTAAATTTTATAAATTTAAATATTTTTAAGAAAATGTTGTTATTGCTTAATTACAATTGTTATTTAATCACTGTGGAACAAAACCCCAATGAAAACCAAAATCCTAACTCTCCACAAGACCCATACAATGAAATTTATCAATGTCTAAATGAACTTAAAAACCTAATTGGGAAGCTTAGGAATACAAGAGAGTCATTCCATATTCCATTGGCCACTTCACTTAACAACAAGTTTTTTATATCGGCGTTACTTAATTATTTAATTTTTCTTTTGATAGATATATGATAAACATAAATTGAAAGTATTTGTAACTATATTTTATTTTTTGGCATGCATAGCTCTTGCAAGATGACACACCTCCCTTCACATGGTAGGGGCCAAGGAACCTCTTCTCCTAGAATTGATGTGGTGGTTGTTGCAACATGTTCCATTGGGTCTTCTCATACCCATGTATTTATGATGTTACATTGTTGCAAATCAATTGTATGCTTCATATGGAATGCATTTATCTATTATTGTTGTATATACAAAGTATTTAAAGATACTTATTGTTGTTTGTACTACCGTACATGTTAGAACATCAAATTTTGATGGTTCATCACACTTCTCTTGGAACCAATCGGTCAGGTGGTCGACCTACATCTGAAAATAGTCGGTCTAGCTATTGACCTTATATCTACATCAGTTGGTTGAGTATTTGACAAGCCTAGTGGTCGGAAAGTCAACCAACTGTCAAATACAATCGATCGGTGGATCGACCAACAGAGAAATCGACTATGAGTTGGATGCATGGACGGTCAAGTTGGGCATCCTTGTCAAGTTGACTAAACAATGTAGATTTGACAAAGTCAACACTAAAAACCAAAATTTATATGTGGAAAAGATCCTCCCAATTTCAAAGTAGTTAGTTAGATCTTGAAGCTATAAATAACAGACCTGATGGATCATTATCATGATGGAGATATCATTGTTGTGTACAAGATGTCCAATATTCTTTGTAATGTTTTGATCACAGTGCATTATGCTTAAGTGTTGTAACGATATCTTTAGACACCACCTTTTGACTCCAAAATATTGTTGGACACACCTACCACACTTAGAGGGGGGGTGAATGAGTGTGGGGCTCTTTTTTCCCAAAACTTCCCTCTTACACAAAACTCCTTAGTTAACATTCAACATTTACTCATTACCCATTGTTTTCATTAATAACCAGTTAGATGTGAACATATATCAACAATATATCATCAACAAGTCATCACCATAAGGAACACAAAGAACACAAGATGTATGTACAATTTTTATTTTTATTATGGACAACAATCCGGGGGTTTTTCAACAACAACTTAATAGAGTACAATTCTACAAGAGCACCAACTCTAATGAAAGACTCAACTTACATTCTCAGCATCAACTGAGATGAGGCAAAAATCCTCAACAGATATCAATTTGTCAACAGGTACGCGACATGTCAGTGGTGCAGTCCACGTGTGTACATGCTTTGGCTCACTACAACCCGCGTATGTATGTGGCCAGTGTATACAAAAACATGCGTATCACTTCTAAGCTCTTAGGGTTTTCTCTTCAAGATCAACTCATATCCTCTGCAACCAATTTATCATTCTCTTATGTCGTTCACTGTCCAAACTGACCACCAGCCAGTCACAACACATCCAAGCTCTCCAATAGCTTACTCATGCTCCACAACCAATCAATATGAATGCTAAATCAACCATGCATACTATAGTCATCATATCAGTACTGAATTATAAGAGTGTTGCTCAGTCCATTAACCAACATAAACCACATCATAGCAGTCATACCAAGAATGCCCTAAGCATTCACAACACAAAAAACAACAATATCCATCAAGACAATAATGCAACCATACCAGTGTCTCAGTGACGGATCTGAGCCCATAGAGTACAGATCTGGAACATGCTCCAGTCTTCAACAACTAGTCATCATCTCAAACACAAATCTCAATGATTTTATCCATTGTACGCACCCTATCCTCATACAACCCATGTATGTACGTGCCCTGGCCCATTACAGTCTGCGCACACCTCATAAACTAGGGTTTCTGAAGCTCCAAGACTTTTTCCATCAAGATCTCCGACATTGCCGAAACTTTGATGCATCCATGAGATCCTCCTCGCGCTCTCTTTCTCAAAATAGATCTTCAATCATGCTCAATAGATCCACACCAAAGATGCTCTCACAAGAAGCTCTCCATCAATACTCCAAAATATATTCTCACAAGAAGCTCTCCATTGATCCACAAAAAGGATGATTTGCAAGAGTCCATAGCTATNTGGTAGGGGCCAAGGAACCTCTTCTCCTAGAATTGATGTGGTGGTTGTTGCAACATGTTCCATTGGGTCTTCTCATACCCATGTATTTATGATGTTACATTGTTGCAAATCAATTGTATGCTTCATATGGAATGCATTTATCTATTATTGTTGTATATACAAAGTATTTAAAGATACTTATTGTTGTTTGTACTACCGTACATGTTAGAACATCAAATTTTGATGGTTCATCACACTTCTCTTGGAACCAATCGGTCAGGTGGTCGACCTACATCTGAAAATAGTCGGTCTAGCTATTGACCTTATATCTACATCAGTTGGTTGAGTATTTGACAAGCCTAGTGGTCGGAAAGTCAACCAACTGTCAAATACAATCGATCGGTGGATCGACCAACAGAGAAATCGACTATGAGTTGGATGCATGGACGGTCAAGTTGGGCATCCTTGTCAAGTTGACTAAACAATGTAGATTTGACAAAGTCAACACTAAAAACCAAAATTTATATGTGGAAAAGATCCTCCCAATTTCAAAGTAGTTAGTTAGATCTTGAAGCTATAAATAACAGACCTGATGGATCATTATCATGATGGAGATATCATTGTTGTGTACAAGATGTCCAATATTCTTTGTAATGTTTTGATCACAGTGCATTATGCTTAAGTGTTGTAACGATATCTTTAGACACCACCTTTTGACTCCAAAATATTGTTGGACACACCTACCACACTTAGAGGGGGGGTGAATGAGTGTGGGGCTCTTTTTTCCCAAAACTTCCCTCTTACACAAAACTCCTTAGTTAACATTCAACATTTACTCATTACCCATTGTTTTCATTAATAACCAGTTAGATGTGAACATATATCAACAATATATCATCAACAAGTCATCACCATAAGGAACACAAAGAACACAAGATGTATGTACAATTTTTATTTTTATTATGGACAACAATCCGGGGGTTTTTCAACAACAACTTAATAGAGTACAATTCTACAAGAGCACCAACTCTAATGAAAGACTCAACTTACATTCTCAGCATCAACTGAGATGAGGCAAAAATCCTCAACAGATATCAATTTGTCAACAGGTACGCGACATGTCAGTGGTGCAGTCCACGTGTGTACATGCTTTGGCTCACTACAACCCGCGTATGTATGTGGCCAGTGTATACAAAAACATGCGTATCACTTCTAAGCTCTTAGGGTTTTCTCTTCAAGATCAACTCATATCCTCTGCAACCAATTTATCATTCTCTTATGTCGTTCACTGTCCAAACTGACCACCAGCCAGTCACAACACATCCAAGCTCTCCAATAGCTTACTCATGCTCCACAACCAATCAATATGAATGCTAAATCAACCATGCATACTATAGTCATCATATCAGTACTGAATTATAAGAGTGTTTTTCAGTCCATTAACCAACATAAACCACATCATAGCAGTCATACCAAGAATTCCCTAAGCATTCACAACACAAAAAACAACAATATCCATCAAGACAATAATGCAACCATACCAGTGTCGCAGTGACAGATCTGATCCCATAGAGTACAGATCTGGAACCTGCTTCAGTCTTCAACAACTAGTCATCATCTCAAACACAAATCTCAATGATTTTATCCATTGTACACACCCTATCCTCATACAACCCACGTATGTATGCGCCCTGGCCCATTACAGCCTGCACACACCTCATAAACTAGGGTTTCTGAAGCTCCAAGACTTTTTCCGTCAAGATCTACGACATTGCTGAAACTTTGATGCGTCCATGAGATCCTCCTCACACTCTCTTTCTCAAAATAGATCTTCAATCATGCTCAATAGATCCACACCAAAGATGCTCTCACAAGAAGCTCTCCATCAATACTCCAAAAGATATTCTCACAAGAAGCTCTCCATTGATCCACAAAAAGGATGATTTGCAAGAGTCCATAGCTATATTATTTATACTTTCATCCTCTAGGTCACTTAACTCATTTCTAGGTCACTTAACCTATTTTCTGTATTTTAGGGTTAACTACTTTCCATAAATAGAAAGTTCTCCAATACTTTATCATTTAAATAATATTTATTTATTTTGTCACTTCTCTTTATTATTTAAATAATCCACCTTGACTTTGTCACTTTAATTTATCATTTAAATAATGATTTCTTCTTTTAGGTCACTTTGACTTCTTTGAC
>JZKD02S1826979.1:238267-267840 GCA_000966675.3 Picea glauca | reverse complement strand
AATTAAAATTGATACTTTTTAAGATGTCTTTAAAATTTTTAATTAGAATGTTAATCATAAGATACCTTGAATTCTCAATATACTCCAAATTCAATTTAAAAAATGAAAATCTAAATGCAGCAAACCAAGCCTTTTTTTTTTTGTAAGTGAGTGTGAGTTCTTGTATTACTGAAAGAGGTTATGATACAAAAATAGGGGCAATCCCTTGATCTTCCAAAAAGGAAACCAGATCAGGGATTCCGGAGTTGTGTTGTCTAAGATAGCAAGGGGTAAGGCTAGGCTACCACCATGGGAAACCGATCTAGTCTCCCGAAAACTAGTTTGAAAAACTAAACAAGAGCATATACATAAAAGACATAATCATAAAAGGGGTTGCCCCTACACTGAACAAAACTTGACCAGGGGATGAACCGGCGCTAGTCTAGGATGATGGGATGTATTTCATCTCCATCCTTTCTTTCCTCGTTCTTATTCCTCTGGACCACAGTGCGCGTCTTTCTGATACAAGTTGGTGTTCCTCTCTGGTCTGCTGGCGTGATGTCCATGTGGTAGACATAGCGTAGGTAAAGGTGGAATTGGCCTGCCATTCGTTCCATTTTCTCCTTATGGTTCCTCTGGTCCTCAACTAGTCGTTTTGCACTGGCCTCTAGGTTGTTGCGGCGACTCAGGATTTCTGTGAGAAAATTTTTGTGGTCCTTGTTAGCCTTCCTATTGGTCTCTTCCTAGTTAGAGCTCATCTTTCCTATCAACATCTTTGTTCACTAGGCCTCCTCCACCTTTCTATGGTAGAGGGTTGTTCTGGGCTATGTGGCCCCTGGGTCCCTTATTCCGTCTGCTTCCTGAATCAGTTCCTTCCAGGCTTTGCCCTTGTGTGTGGTGTTGATTTATTTCTCCCATCTAGTGATGATGGATTTGCCCTTTAGATCAACCTGCGTAAGAAAGGTACCCTTGGCTTCTCTAGCCGCTTGCTCCATCCTTGTAATCATCTGGGAGATTTTTGGAGGTTATTTCCCCTAGGGGCCTCTCTTACTATGGGCTTTCTTCATTCGTACCATCTCATCTTGTTTGTGGTGGTTTTTTCCTTGGGTTCTTCTCCTGTTCCTATTCGCCCCTTCCTTGTAATTAAGATGGCATCTATAATTGCTTCTTTCCTGTCTGTGGCTATTCTTGGTGTTTATTTTCTTATTGGATTTCCCCGACCGTGAGCTCGTCCTGGAAATCATGGGCCACCCATAAAGGGGTAACTTCGGGTCCTTTTTCATTGTCCCGGTATGTGTGCTCTTGGGAGCCTTGCCATAATCCCTGCGCCAATACTTTGCTCGACGCGTTGTACAAACTTTAGTACCACTCCCTGTATCTGTACTTGGGTGAGGTGTACCCATACTTGACCATGGAAACTCCTTTTGTCCTTTGTCCTTTGTCACCTGCTGATTATCTTTTTTGCTTTCCCACAAACAACCCATGTAATTCTTCCTATTGACAGGACCGTGGTGTCGTACCTCCTTCTGTTGTGTGACCTGGATCTGCATTGTAACTCATGTTTGAGTGATGGGCTATCGGATTTTTCTTGGTTCCTACGTGCCCTTCAGTTGTCCCTGTGCTTCTGTCCTTAATGTGGTCGTCCGTACCTTAGCTAGCATCACGGTCTTTTTCCGCTAGTTGGATGCAATCTGTTCTGAACTGACCATTTGGGATGTTACTCCAGATAGTGTCAACCTCTGGTCCTTCCTTGTTGACCCCCTCGTTAGTGATTCTGTCTGCCAGTCTATTTGCTGACCTACGTACCCAACGCACCTCCACTGTGATCCCCGTCTGCAAGTGCTCTTGAATTTTTTGCACGGAATGTGCCAAGCGCCAGTGCCTCTAAATTTTGCCCACTTTGGTGCCAATTTGGAGTCTCTTTACTGTGTTGATAACCAACATGGAATCTCCTTCCACTATGGCGTTTTTCATCCTTTCATGGCTTAGAATCTCGAGGCCTGTCTCCAGGGCTCTGAATTCCATTGCGTTGTTGGTTGAGTTTCCTATACTCCCAACGTATAGTCGGATTATGTTTCCCTCACTGTCCCTGATTACTCCTCCAATTCCTATCCGTCCTGGGTTACCTTTTGACGCCCCGTCAAAATTCATCTTGAGGGATCCTGCTAGTGGTGGTTTCCAGTTGCGCTCACCTACTTGGAGTTGCGGTATCAGTCTTACTTGACTGGGGTTGCGTCCGTCTTTCAGGTGGAAAGCTTCTAGGATTCGGGAGTCCTGGTCTGTGAGTTGCACTCTTCCTATCCGGTAGTTGCAGCTCTACACTGTTTCTCTTGTCATGGAGATTATTGTTTCCTTGATCTTCCCTTCCAGCTAGCTTTCATTCCTGAAGATGTGTCGGTTCCTTTCTTTCCATATTTCCCATATGATCATTCCCGAAATGAGGGTCCAATAGAGATTCACCTCTTCATTTTCTCTGTAGTTATTGATAGTTGCGGAGATGTTACTTCAAATCCTATTGGACTGTCAGAAGATACCTGTCACCCAATCCCAAATCATTGTTGTGCAGATGCATTCATCGAGGAGATAGTTCATAATTTCTTACTTAGCTTGACAAAGGTGACATCTAGATGGGCCTATGAATCCCCTTTTCATGAGGTTTTCCCATGTTAGGATTCGATTGTGGAGTATTAACCATTGGAAAATTTTTATTTTTGGCCAGTGGGGGTTGTTCCAAAGCTTATCCCATTGTTGCGTTGGGTCTTCTTGGTCCTGGTCCGCAATATAATGTTTGACTTCTTTTAGGTTGAATTCCCCGCCTTCTTTTTGCCCCCATCTCAGTTGGTCATTTCCTTCCGTGACTGCAATTTTTTGTCTCCCCAATTCCTCCTACACCTCTTTTACTGTTGTTGCGGTTTGGTCTCTATTTTGTGGAGTGAGAGTGTCCTAGATTATCCATTTGTTGTGGTATGTTTCTTGTCTCCAGTAATGGTAGACTCTGGTTTTACCTTGCGTGATCATCTCCTGTTGGAGTTCCTCCCTGTTTGGTTTCTCCATTCTAGGTTCCTATTGCCAGGCGTCGTCCCAGAATCTGGTTGTTCTGCCATTTCTTACTTCCCAAAAGTTGTGTGTCTGGATCTAGGCTTTGTGCGCCAATCTAGGTTCCAGATGGTTGAACCCTCCCTCGTGCCTCTGAAGCGAATTATGTCATGGTCACTTATGCCCAGGGCATACTTTGCCTTCCATAGGTTTACCCATGGTGTAGTAGTTTCTTTGACCCAACGCCACCACAGTTTCACCCCGTAGGCATCATTGGTCACTTGCGGGTCTTGTAACCCATGCCTCCTTTTCTTTTTGGTTTACAGACCTTCTCCCAAGCCACCAAGGCCCATTTTTTCTTTGTTTCCGCTCCTCGCCACAGGAAGTCCCTTTAAATGGTTCTTATTTTTGTAGAATACCCTTAGGGGTTGGGAAAATGGACATCATAAAGGTTGGAATTGCTTGCAGAACAGACTTGGTCAGAATAAGTCTTCCCCCTAGGTTGAGGGATCTGTACGTCCAGTTTTTCACCCGCTCATGTAAATTGTTGATTATTCCTTCCCAAGTTGACATTTTGTAAGCTTTGTCTGTTAGGGGAATGCCCAAGTACTTGGTTGGGAGTGCTTTGCATTCAAAGCCCAAGATATTGGCCAAATTTATTTGGATTACGGGGTTGGTATTGAATAAGAAGATCATAGATTTGGAGTGGTTGATCTCTACACCCGAGGCTTCCCCAAACGCTTCTAGGATTCATTTGTAGGTTTTTGCTTCCTTGACTGTGGGTATGCCATGAAGTAAAGTGTCATCCACGAACTGTTGGTGTATGGAAGTAAGGAAATTTTTGAAAGGTTTGATGCCTGTTATTTCACCTGCTATTGTTGCACTTTTTATGCTTCGACTAAAACCTTCCATCATTAGAATGAATAGGAAGGGGGACAATGGGTATCCTTGTCTGATGCCTCTCGTGGGCCAAAAAGGTTTGGCTAGGGATCCATTTATTAGGAGCGAGTAGCTTGTTGTGGACATGAAGCTGACTATCCAGTTGATCCAGTGCTGGGTGAAGCCAAAGGCTTCCAATGTCTTGACCATATAGTGCCAGCTAATTTTGTCATAGGCTTTTGCTAGGTCCAGTTGTATTAAAATTCCCCCTCTCTTCTGAAGCTTCAGGGTGTGGATAAGCTCGTAGGCATGGATGATATTGTCCATTATTTGTCTTCCTTCCATGAAGCCTGCCTGTTCTTGTGATATAAGAGTGGGTAGGAGGGGTTTCAATCTATTTTCTATAACTTTGGAGATTATCTTATAAACCACATTGCATAGCACTATACGTTTGTAACAGTCAGGGGTTTTGGCTTCATTTTATTTAGGGATTAGGGTAATCATTGTAGAATTTAGCGCTTTTAGAATGGAAGTTGATCTTCTAGAGTCTTCCACTACCCTATAAACGTCGTGTTTGACAATTTCCCAACATGCTTTGAAAAAATCCACTCTGAATCCATCTGGACCTAGGGCTTTCTCATTGGGCATTTCCTAGAGCACTTGGTCAATTTCCTCCTCAACAATGGGTTTGTTTAGGTTGTTATTTTGTTCCTCAGTGACCAAGAAGGGGATATGTTGGGTTATCCTTTGGATGGCCTCCGTTCTTTCTTGGTTGGGTTCCTAGGCTATCCCGTGGAAGTGGTTTACCAGAGTAGTTTCGATCTCCTTATGTGACTATCTCTCTATTCCATCATGGTCCTTAATCTTTGGGATTTTGTTGTGGTCTATTATGGCCATGGTTGTTCTATGAAAAAACTTGGTGTTTCGTTCTCCTTCCCTTAGCCATCTGATACAGGACTTTTGTCGCCAAAGTGTTTCTTCCTGTTGGCATCTAGCTTCCCATTCTTAGGTCATCTGGATCTCTTCCTTTTTCCAATTCTGCATATAGCCCTTTGTTATGCAGGTTTCCTAGAGTTTTCTCATTTTGTCTTCTATGTTGTGTTTCTCTTGGTTTATATTTCCAAAAGTGTCCTTGTTCCACTCCTTGAGATTATATTTAATGTACTTTAGTTTCTTATAGAGTTTGAACATCCTTGTCCCTTGCTATGGTTGCTCCTCCTGCCACCACTATTTGATTCTTTCCTTGAAAGTCGGGTGTTCGATCCAAAATTTCTCAAATCTGAAGGGTCTATTCTTCAATGTAGTTTGGAAGCATGCTTCCAGTTGGACTGGCCAGTGATTAGATCCCCCCTAGGGAAGGATGTTGCATTCTAAGGTTAGTCCCTACAAAATGATTGACTCTGATACTAGGAATCTGTCGAGTCTTGTTTCTACCTGATACTGGTTCATCTATTTATTGTTCCAGGTGAACTGGCCATTATTAGTTTTAAGGTCTACCATATTCACTGTGTCTATGAAATTTGAGAACTCTTCCACATCACTATCCAATCTTCTTATACCTCATTTTTTCTCCGCAAGTGACCTGATGATGTTGAAATCCCCTGTCAGGATCCATTGGAGGTTGTTGGAACTATTGATATTATGGTAGTTGCGGGAGGTATTTACCTCCACGTGTAAACCTGATGAGAATAGAATACTCCGGGAAGCAAGAAGAAACCCTAATGAGTTGGCTAATAACCCTAGAAGAATTTTCGGCTCAAGAAGATAATTTATATTAGGTTATTAGCCTCCAAGAGAAGAAGTCGGCCAGAAGAAATAATAATATATTGAACAGACAGATACCCAGAATGAGAAGTCGGCCCAGGTAGTTAGCCAAAATTACTATAAATACAAGAGGCCAGTCTTCATTCTGGCAGGCAATCTCAGAATTGCAGAGCAACACTTGTGCGCACTGCAGTGCCCAGTTTTGTGCGCAGATTTGGAGGAGAACTGTTGGTGCAGCTGCTGCAACTAGCAGTTACATTTTGGCTTGGAATATCTCTTGGCTAGGGTTTGGACTATCTGATAATCTCTTTTTGGTGCGTTATCCTTCGGAAAAGGTGTGCTACGGGTGATACCCTTTGTTTGGCTATCTAGCCTAGGGTTTGCTTATGGAGTGATTCTCTGTCAAGGTTAATGTTCTCGGAAGGTGGCTTCAACCTATGGTTGGGTGACAATAGAGAGATTGTCAATGGTAAAACAAGCACATCCATTATATTCTAACAGGTTATGGGCCCACACCTCCTTCATTCAGACTAACCGTTGGAAGGAAACATAACCATAAGGATATTGAGCTCGTTGAAGAACTGTTGTTAGGGTTTCTAGCAGGAGCAGTCACCATAGCACTGTCGCTAGGGTTACTAGAAGGTGCAGTTGCATAAACCCTAGTCCTCTTGTTGAGGCACCTTAAGTGAAGGAATTGACCTAATTTTCAAACAGATCAGTGCGCCCTAGCCTAGCGCATCTCCTGATACTCTCAACAAGCCAAGACATCAAGTTTGAGTTTCTGGTCAAATCTAGGGTTGACCAAGTCAAAGCAGACATGACTTACTCTATGAAGTCAAAGAAAAAGTTAGATTGAGATTATAACTTCAGAGTGTGAAAGAAAAGGATCGACCTCATCCTTGCTAAGAATAAAGTGTTGAATATCGTGAAAGGAAAGATTGTGGAACCAGTGTTTGAAGAAGGAAAAGAGAAGGAACCACAGAACGTTGTAGTTATGGAGAAGTTCAAAGACGGTGACATCAATGCTATGAGTATCATAGTGGAATATATAAAAGACCACTTGATACCCTACATCTCCCATATTGACTCATCGAATAATATGTACGATTCCCTAAGAAATCTCTTCTCGGTCAGAAACATTGGACAAGTTATGAGTCTGAAGAATGATCTCCGTGACATTAAGATGAATGATGAGGACAACATAACATCATATTTTGTGAGAATCTCTCAGTTAAGAGATTAACTACAAGTTATTGAAGAGATCATATCAGAGAAGGAATTGGTAAACATAGTACTCAATGGTCTTCCCAAGACATGCGATACATTTGCCGCAAGCATGAACACAAGGAAGGAGTATCCTACATTTGAAGAACTTTTGACTTGTCGTGCTCAAGAAGAATCCAGGATCAGTGCAAAAGAGAAACCCCAAAAGAAGTATGATGATCAAGCCTTCACAACAAGATTTAAGAATTTCAGAAAGAAAAGGAAGTTTGGCTCAAGGAGGAAGCCAAATCAAGAGAAAGATATTTCAGAAATACAATGCTTCAACTGTCGAAAGTATGGTCACTACAAGAATCATTGTCCCGAGATAAAGAAAAGGAAGGAGACACACGAAGCATCAGTTGTCGAAGAAAAGGAACCTACAAAGAAGACTAAGAAGGATGAAAGAGACTTCTTCTTCTGAAGGTAACAATACTCTTCTCAGTTCTTGTACATATCTTGTTTGCATAGTCTCTACACATATATTGTATATCTATCTATCAGAAGATAATGTGTTCCAAGAAGAAATATACCTATGGAAGAACAACAAGATAAGGATTGTTATCATTGTACAATTCAGATAAAAAACATGAATGGATGAAATACATCAAACAAATCATGTGGAAGTTATTACAAGATAAGCCAAAATCATGATCAATCTTGAAGAGAATTAGAAGAAGCAAAGACAAAAAGAAATTGGAGAAAGACTTATAACACTTTGCATAAGGGAATAAGGATGCAGACGGAAGCATGGACTCAGTTAGACAGAGGGAGCCAATTATATGCACTCATACATGAAGCAAGGATTAGGATGGATCTAATCCTATGATCCATTGAAGATGATGAAGTATATATCCATGGTAGCAGCCATGAAAGACAGTACATGTTCAATTCAACCTCAGAAGAAGTCTTCTTCGAAGAGAAGCCTTAAAGTATCCCTGGTTGTCCATCCAGATCTGTGATCCTATGATGAAAGAAATAAGTGGAATCTTTAGGGAATGGAATCTATAAGAAACTCCATGGACCCAAGAGCTAAAGAAAAACATAAGGAAGAACATGAAGATTCCAAGAAAGAAGAGAAGCCAAAACAACCAGTCACTGTATTAAGAATCACAAGATTACCAACCTGATATGAACTCAATAAAAGCAATCAAGCAGAGGGGATGAAAGTTGTGATATGCAAGCATTGCAAGATCTAGAACTAGAGGTTCCCCTAGATGGAGGGAGAAGCCTATGATGATTACTTGTTCCAGTAAACCATACATATCTCTACATGAGTCATTATATCATCTGCAACATCCATGAGTTGGAGTTCTACATCAGATAAATGCAAATACTGTTCTCCAAAACAATTGAACAAAGAGTGTATGAAGAGAAACCTCAAGACTTTGAGAAAGAGACCCTTATATGAAGATGGAAGAAGCTAACTTGGTGGAGAACCTCCAGTGCACAACAGAAGCATGGTTTTCTATAACAGAGATATTGTATCAATATGATTACTCAGTAGATCATATCTCATGATGACAGAAGAAGTGCCACATGGATATGTTCCAGTTTTCCAACAATGATATACTCTATTGATCAGAGCTACATGAAGCCTTCAAAGAAAACCAGTGTTCGAGACTGAATTACATTTGAAATCAAGTATTACATTATCCATGATGAAGTCCAGAAAGGAGAAAGAGATTCTCCAATACATATCTCCACAGATGAGAAGATAAGAAGACATTTTGGTGAAGCTTATGTCCAAGATGAAAGAGTTTGTGTACTCAAGATGGAGCTTGTGGAGACGACTTCCTTATTGAAAAAGGAAGAGATGACTCCTAGGTTGGAAGGGAGCATTGATCTATTATTGATTGATGGACAATCATTTTTCAGTTCGAAAAATGGTCCAGGATGAGCAGATTCTTTCCAGTTCGGAAAGTGGATTGAGACTTCTGAGGGACATACATTTTCCAGTTCGAAAAATGGTCTAGATTGCTGATAAATCATATACAATGACTTCCCATTGTGGTTAACATGGGGAGTGGTCTAGGGCAGTCTCTCTTCTTGAGGGTTACTCAAGAAGACTGGCCCACCTCGCTGGACAACGATTTCTCATTGTGGTTAACATGAGGAATGGATTGTTTTGGAGGTTGATATAGGACAGTCTTTTCCTCTTGTGGTTAACAAAGGAAATGGTCCAGACAATCATTCCTTAGGGTGTATTCATTCTCTCCAGGTTTCACTTTGTTTAGTGCCGGGGGAATGGACCGGGTTGGGGAATGGTCCAGGCTCAATAATCAGGGACAGGCATTCCTTAGGGAAGATTCATTCTCTCCAGGTTACACTTTGTTTAGTGTCAGAGGAATGGCCCAGGGTGAGGAATGGTCCAGGCTCAGAAATCAGAACAATCATTCTTCCTTGTTTGAGAAGAATAAGGCAGATAGCCCATCGTTGATATTCTACTATGAGGGAAGATATTCTTTCAGATCTCACAGATGTGAGTGAAATATTGGCCCAGATGATTCAGTTTATATCATAACATTGTTTCTGTGTAGGTTGATATCAGATGATTGTTATGAAGACTGCATGACAGTAGATTTATACTACTGTGGTGGATGTGTTCCACTGTTCGTGACTATACGTTACTGATCAAGTACTTGTTTTCTACTTGGTGTGGTAGTGTACCAATGGATTATAGTTATGTACTACTATGGATAGACACAGTTGCGTTCTATTTTTGTTCCGATTACCTTGAAGACTATCAACAGTTTGGTAAATTATTATCATCCAGATGAATGATTAAAGGATATAGATTTCCCAGACGAAAAATGGTTTAGAACATCTACTCTTCTAGGACATATGTCCATATTAGAATAATGGCTCTTGTATCACTTTGAGGTGTGAGTGACTTATCCAGCATCATGTTTGATTACTCAGATGGAGTATGGTTTCGAGAGATGATGCAGCTGATGACACCGATGGTGATAATGATGCCCATGATCTAGTCATGAGATAGTCTAGACGACTATGTTGATGCTACCGGGTGAATGGTATGTTTTGTGCTCAAGACCATTACCTATAATACCTCCCTAGCTAGGAGGGAGTGTTGATATTATGATATATGCGAGAGGTATTTACCTCCATGTGTAAACCTGACGAGAATAGAATACTCCGAGAAGTAAGAAGAAACCCTAATGAGTTGGCTAATAACCCTAGAAGACTTGTCGGCTCAAGAAGATAATTTATATTAGGTTATTAGCCTCCAAGAGAAGAATTTGACCAAAAGAAATAATAATATATTGAACAGACAGATACCCAGAATGAGAAGTCTGCCCATGTAGTTAGCCAAAATTACTATAAATACAGGAGGCCAATCTTCATTCTGGCAGGTAGTCTCAAAATTGCAGAGCAATACTTGTGCGCATTGCAGTGCCTAGTTTTGTGCGCAAGTTTGGAGGAGAACTGTTGGTGCAGCTACTGTAGCTAGCAGTTATGTTTTGTCTTGGAATATCTCTTGGCTAGGGTTTGGACTATCTGATCATCTCTTGTTGGTGCGCTATCCTTGGG
The DNA here is from genome assembly GCA_000966675.3 of Picea glauca. NCBI lineage: Eukaryota > Viridiplantae > Streptophyta > Pinopsida > Pinales > Pinaceae > Picea > Picea glauca. The sequence goes on along the minus strand of JZKD02S1826979.1, from coordinate 257,370 downwards.
GAAAGGTGTGCTACCCTTTGTTTGGCTATCTAGCCTAGGGTTTGCTTCCGGAGTGATTCTCTGTCAAGGTTAAGGTGCTTGGAGGGTGCCTTCGGCCTATGGTTGGGTGACAATAGAGATATTGTCAATGGTAAAATGAGTACATCCATTATATTCTAACAGGAACAGGTTTTAAGGTCTTCTAGGTCTCGTATCATTCTTCTCTTTTCCTCTGACACTTGGGGTCCATACACATTAGTGCATAGAATCACCTCTATGTTTCGAATGATTTTCATGTGAACCGTAAGTGTATGCCTAGTTACTTCAGCTACTATTAGGCTCAACACTTGTGGGTTCCATTAGGTGAGAATACCTCCTACCATTTGGTGGCCTTCGATAGCCACCATCTTGTACTTGCAGCATTGTTGTTTACTGATTGCCTCAATTCTGTCTATAGTGCATTTTGTCTCTTGAATGAAACAGAGATGTGGTTATTCCTTCTTTAGTCTATTTTTAAGGATTCTCTTCTTTCTCCAGCTGTTTAGGCCTCTTATATTCCAAGTTATAACCTTCATTTGAATATGTGGGGGGGAGTTGGGGAAGAGTTTCTTGATCTTACCCGAGTTTATCAGTAGCGCTCCAAGCTCCTGTAGGGCTACGTTGTTTGATTTCCTGCCTTGTTTCCTCCTCGTCTTCTTGGGGGAGAGTTGTAGTTGTCCCTCATCGGCTTTGACTCCTAGGTGTTCTATCTCCCCGTGTGTGCGCTTTAGTCCTCCATATTTGGCTTCCTCCCTTAGGAGAAATAGGTACTGAATGCGATCTAGTTGCTCTGTTGGTACATTGTCTACTTCTTGTCTTTTACATTGCTCCAATATGTTTGGGAGATCTGTCCTTTCCCTTTCGACAAGGTCTCTGAGATCAGGATCTTCTGTATCTACTTCGCTTGGGGTCATTTCAGCATCTCCCTCTGCTTCTTGCATGGGGGTGTTGTCGTCTCTGGTTTCTCCATCCATAGGGGTTGCACTACTCCCATGTTCCTTCTTGTCCCTTGGATGATCAGTGGGCTTGTTTGTTGCTTTTTCTCTAGCTTCTTGAGTTTTTGTTGATTCCTTTTCGCCTTCTACCCCTTTATTGGTTTTGTCCCTTCCTTCTATTATATTCTGGGTCTCTAGGTTACTTAATGTTGGGGTTTTACTTTGATTTTTGTTTTCTCTGCTTCTGGGGTTTGGTTTTATAAACCCATCCTCATCCTACTGTGGTTTGGGGATTTTTGCTTCTTGTTTTTTATTAAGAGGGAATTCTCTGATCAGTTGTCCATGTTCATGAATTCTTCTACATCTGAAGGGAATCTATTCGTAATCTATGTTTTGGATCCATTCCTCATCCCTAAATTCCAGACTTATGGCTTCTGGTAGTGCTCTCGATACATCCATCTCTATGAAGATTCTTGCGTAAGATGTATATCTCCCTTTTAGGGTGGCTTCTGAAGTCTTCACATATTTCCCCAGTTTTTTTCCTATTGCTTTGAAAGTAGAGGGCAACAAGTAGTCTAATCGTAAGGAATAAAATCTCAGCCAGACTGGCACCTTTTTGAAGGTCTCTTTTTCTGGGGAGAAATTTTCCTTCCATGGCCGCATGTATAGTTTTGCTGAGGCATGGAAGTATGGCCCCCCCTCAAAGACTCTATCCATGTCTTCCAGGTTCATGAATACTATTGTAAAGAAGACTTTTGAGCCCAGGTGGAGCTCCACTTCTCCGCTTGGCTTCCAGTGATATTTAATCCAGTTGCGCAACGTTCTTTCTATGGGCCACAATCCCATAAAATTGCATATTAGTGCATGTGTCTTCATCGAGTCCCTGTAGAGTTTTGTTTGCAGATCCTCCAATATCACCTTGGGTATCATTGTTGTTTTGGGTTTACACGGGTTGCGCCCTTCTGTCCCATTTGGCTTCACTGTGTCTAGCGCCTCACTATAGGTTTCTCTGACTTCTTCCCCCATGCACTCTCTTTTTCCCTGGTTCCTTTCCTGACCTTTTTCTGGGTCTGATCCCAAGGTGCCTGTCATTGGTGCCTTGAAACCTAATCCTCTTGTCCCTTTCCCCTGTCCACCACTACCTGTTTCTATGAGGGGTTCCCCTTACCCCCCCCCCTTTGGTGCTCATGTTGTCCTCTTCTATGGACGCGACTGCTAAACCCTAGCTTGCAGTTGCTCCAAACCCCAGCAATGCTCTAGATAAATGTCTGCCCAGATAAAATCCACATTTATGTAGAAAACCAAGCCTTAGTAGATGACCTGTTATTTTTTATTTGTAGAATGATATTATTCCTAGAGATATTTTTATTTTTTTTGTAAGTTAGTGTTTGTATTGAATCCTGAAAGAGTTACAGAAGACTAATGTTCCTAATCATACGTGGAATCAATGCCTTTCTGGGAAACCACCGCTGCCCTTAGGACCAAAAAATAGTGTTGTTCTTAGTCATACGTGGTAGCGGTGCCCTTCCAGGAAACCACCGCTGTCGATTGTTCAAAATATATATCTTTCCATGTCGATGCCACGTAAGGAAAATGCTAATAACCAGAAGTATACAAAATATGAAAAAGCTCTGGCCAACCTTCCATGGCTTCCTATAGATGAAGAGCGACGTAAGCATGGAGTAAAATAAAATTAGAAACCTGGTCCAAGCCTAGGCCCGGTGTAGACTTGTCGCACTTGTGACTTGCCCTTGTCGCGCTCCACCATTTCTTATCGGAGGTCCTAGAGGAAGACCATCATCTTATCAACCCGGCTCCAGCAGTCGGCATCTCTGTGTTGCATATCAAGCGTAATTTCCTTGAACTCCCTCAGGTCCTGTTTGATGTCGCTCAGGTCCCTTTGAAGGTTTCTCAAGGTGTCCATGTCCACTGTGCGGTCTAGGTGTTTGTCACCGGGGAGTTTATTCCTAGAGATATTAATAGAGAGGTGGATGATTTTATGAAAGGTACTACATTTAGTGAAAGTTTTTCTAAGCCATCAATAGTCCAACATACCAAAAAAACCTGCACAAGACAATAACTTGTTAACTTGGAATCTACCAAGAAAATGATTGAATATCATATAAATTTGAACACGTGAATAAAAATATCGTGTGTACATGTGTAACATGTATATATGTACACACCTGTGCACATCTTGACGAATTATTTTCATGGATGAGTGCTAGTTTGCACCATTCAACAACTTGATCAATGGATTCAAATCGATTGGCATGAGAGTTCATCGGATACCTTCGAAGTTCTCGTTTTACACATGCCCCTGCACCATCGTTCTCTCCTTTTCCATTAACACTCTCAAAACAATTCCAACAATGTGTAATGTTTGATTTCTTATGAAGACGCCGTGACCAATAGAATGATCGTGAATATTTGAACTGACCCGCACATCCATCCAACCATATCCAATTTCGATCGAATCTGATCCCACGTTCTTTCAATGAATCATAAAATTTATTAAAACAATGTTGTACATAATGTGCATCGTGTGCTCGATCATCACTTATATAAAACTGATATTCTTTAATAACATGTCGATTGTCATTGGTGTTTTCTATGTTATCAAGAATCCGTTGAGCATGTCTATATAGAACGTGGAAAAATATAGTGATTTAATCAAAATGATAATATTCACTCTATATTTTTTTTTGTGCAGCGAATGTGCAATTCTCTACAAAATCAACTACAAAAACAATTGTCCTTGGTGGAAACACTTCATGAGATTTTCTGAATTGTAGGTCTTGTCATCGAGCTCTGTGTGAATGCTTGGTGTATTTATAAATTTCTTCCTCAAACTTCTTCAAAAAATCTATCACACAAATTTTATCTACTTTCAAATCAATCCTTTTGGAAATAACATTTGAAGAATGTGGATACGTTCTATTGATATAGTCATATCTCTTCCAATTGATTATTATATTAGAAAATGATTGATCATTCATATCAATAGGATACTTTGAGTGAAACTAACTTAGATTTCCACAACGATCACATTTCTTTCCATTAACACATTTCTTTTGGTAAAATAATTCATCACCTTCTCTTTCACATAGAGTTTCAGATATAAAAGCATGGAATGTGGAAGGAGGAGGTGAACGTGACGATAAAGTTTTACCAAAATCAAGAAAAGTTTCGTAATATAACTCAAATTCCACATGATAACGACAACCACAAGTGTTACAAACAATGATGGTTCTAACAAACCATGATCTTTGTTGCACAAATGTATTGATGGAAATTTTAACTTCTTTGTGCTCTTCTTTGAACTTATTAAACAATTCTATTTTTGTCATTGGCAATATATGTTTTGGATGTTATTCATATTTTTTTCGTGCTATTATTTGTCTCAACACATCCCTTGTATGTGGTGAAACACAAGATTCTGTCAACCAACAATTACGGGTCATTCCTTTAACATTTTCTGCATGTCTATCTTTGCAGGTTTGTGTAGAAATAATTGTCCAACAAGCAAGTTCATCATTTGCATCTATTTGCAATCGAAATTTTCTATGTTTGTACAATGTTTTTCTTAACATTCCCATCGCTTTTGTCATGTGTCGTGTCAAATGATATTTTATATTGCTAGATGAAACAACTGATGTTTGTATCACTCTACGTGCAACACTGACATCTTTTTTTCGAGATTTTCCAAAAGCTTTTAATACACTAGTTATATTGTCAAATACATTTTGTTTCACCTTTGTATCTTTTGTCGACTTTTGAATACCCAATAATGATGTAGCTTCTTTTAACTTTCTTGACTTTATTAGACAGAGTAAAAGTTGATCTTGTACTGTCACTGATTCATCTCTGAAAAAAGTATTATACATATTCGTAACACGATATCTTATATACTGATTAACTTCTTTCTTCCCAAATTTGTCAGTATCAAAATTTTCTAATATTTCATCATCAATGTTGATAGATTCTTCTGCATATTTCAATTTAAAGTTTATATTAAAAAACAAAACCCAAACATAAATTCACTAAATTATATATACAAGTGTTCATCTTATATTATCTAGAGATTTATGTACATACCAATAGGTGATTCAACTTTTGCTTCAATTTCAGTTTCAACGACTTCATCGACGTTATGAGGAAAATATTTTTTTTTTTTTTGAAAAACATCAAATCCGAATTACAATCAATTAAATATTTTAAACAATAATTTAAATAAATGATTCTATATTTTTAATATAGGCAATATGTGTACATGCATATCCCTGGTTGAACTTCTTCTTGTTCAAATTCTCTATTTACATCATCATCGTTTCTTTCTTCAATAATTTCACGTTCTTGTTTATTTCTCCAATAATGCTCTTTACTTTGTTCGTTATGGTGAGTTTCGTCTCGAGTGCGATCAAATTTTCTCTTGCGCAAACTTTTGTTCCCCATGAGTGTAGTTATCTGTAAAAGTTAAATAAAAAAAATGAACATTTCAAAATAGCCTCAGAAAAACTGCATTCTCAGAAAAATTATTAAAAGATAATTTATCAAGAATTTTATGTTCAACAACGCCTTCACCTTGAAAAAATGTTCAACAATGCCTTCAATATATAATTTATTTTTTTTGCATTCAAAACATCAACCACCTTGTTCAAAACAACGAAAAAAATGATTCAAAGTTTTGCTTAGCGGCTCCACATATGCAAAACCATGAAATGAGAGTGTGAATTGTGTTAAATTGGTTCGACTTAAAGCATATTTATAATATTTGGCACCAATTGAAACAAAATGACATGTCCCTTCATTTTTTCTGACCGATGGAATTCTCTCACCCATCTTTCGACCGGAAAACTAGGAATCCGTTTATTTTTTACGGATTCTGTTAGTAAAACATATTTCGACCAAAAAAAAATACTTTTCAGTCGAAATATTATTTCGTCCAAAAACCAACGAATGGGACTGTTTGCAAGAACTTGATAATTCCCTTCATCTTCCTTGCACTTTGGATGTTGCGAACTCCTGCAAATACTCATATTTTAGATTCAAAATTGATATCAGTATTTGCAAATCTGAATCTACTTTCTATGGATATAATTTGTTTTCATTTTCATTATTTTGATCTAATTTTATTTAATTTTATAAAAAAATAATTGCATAATATTTTCAGGTGACATTATGATTCAGTGAAATGAAATATCCATATCTCTAAAAATACACAGTGGAAAATTTAGAAAAAAATATATTCAAAATCCTTAAAATGTTCTCTTCAAAAGAGTATTTTTATATTTTAATTTTAAGTACAAATTAAGATAGATACAAGGTGGGGGAAAACATGTGTTTAAAATCTGCAATTGTTTCAGCTTGGTCAACTTCAAAAAATTCTAGATATTATAACATTCATCCGTTAGATTCAAAATTATAGTCATAAGAAAATAGAGTCTTTGTAGATTGTTACAGTATATTTAGTTTGTAAAAAACAGAAGTTTAATAATATATACATTGTTGGGGGGAAACATAACTCATTATCATTCCTTTCATTTTTAAGGAACATACTATGAAACAATTGCCAAATTGACATATCAAATCTCAATAAAAATAATTTGAAAAATAGCTAGTAGAAAGCTAACAAAATTATTCACGGGTTTTGTTTTTACTGTAAAGTGAAATTATAAATAAAAAAAATACTTTTGTATACCGGAAGTTGAAGAACTTGTGAAAATATAGATTTTTTTCTCATAAAACAAGCAAAATAGACACCCATCTTTATGATTTCACCTATAAAGAATCATATGCAGGATAAATCAGAGTGAAATAATTATCTTTAGTGACTTCTAAATCTAGTAGAATTTTCATATTTAGTGGTTTAAGCTAACTTGACCGACCCTTTTCTTTAAATCCTTTAAAGAAGTTGTGTTATTTTCCCTACCGATGGTTGGTAGACCGATTAACTGATCATTAGTTAATATACTTGCAAAGTCCATCAATCAGACTAAAATTAACTTTAGAAGGTGCATTATATATATTGGGGCCTGGTGGGCCAGTGACAATGTTAGTATTCTCGGATCTGGTGGTCCGGTGGGACCAATGGCCTAATTATCAAAGAAACATAACACAGACCTATTCCCCAGTGGTTGAGTGTGATCAGTGGCCCAGTGGTCAATTAATCTGGTTGGAGTAAATATATAAAGGCATGTTGTCAAGCGAGCTCGATGTCCCGATCGACTAGTGGTTCGGTGATCCCAATGGACCAGGTGTCTTTGTGGACTAGTGACCAGTTAAGCGAGACTAGTGCAAGAATGCAATAATTAATCCCTAGTGCTTCCATTAAAAAACAATCTTGGGATATTCTCAAAATATCACACCAAGGTAATGATAAGGTTAATACAGTAAAGCTTCAGTCATTATGAACTCAATTTGAAACCTTGAAGATGATTGAGATAGAGATTGTTGACCAGTACATGACTGGAGTTATGGGCATTATAAATATGATCAGGATTAATGGTGAATGGATTGAATATCAAAGGATTGTTGAAAAAGTCCTCAGAAGCTTTCCCAAGGAATTTGAAATGGTTGTAACGGCCATTTTAGAATCCAAAGATCTATCTAGTTTTTTAGTAGAAGAACTAATGGGGTAACTTATGTCATATGAAACTAGACTCAACTTGGAAGAAGGGTATTTGGAACTTGCTTTCAAGACTCAAACTTCTTTCAACATAGGAAGAGGCAGAGAAAACAATGGTAGAAGTAAAATAGATAGACGTGATCATCATGCATAAGGAAGACCCACATAAGAACACTCAAGATAGTCACAACAGTCTAAAAGCTCATAGACTCAAAGAGGAAGAGGCATAAAATGGACAGAAAAGTCCATAATCTAGTGCTATTGTTGCAAAAAGTATGGTCACTATGAGAATGAATGCAAAAAGAAGCAATCAAAGCAAATGTCTCCAAAAATGAAGGAGAAACTTCTGAAGCAATGTTCCTTTCCTGCCATATCTATGAAGAAAGTCACACCAAGGACCTTTATTTGTTGAACAACTACTGTAGCAATCATATGATAGGTAAAAAAGAATTTATTTCTATCATTGATACTTCTATCGAATCTGAAATTAGTCTAGGCGATGATTCTCAAGTTTAAGCTCTAGGAAAAGGTATTGTGTTTGTTTTAACTAAACAAGATCAGACGAAAGACATACATGTTGTCTATTACATTCCAAACCTTAAACACAATATCATAAGTGTAGGAAAATTGATGGATCGTGGCTATGATTTCATATTCAAAGGATCAACATGCTTAATTCTAGATAAACTACCGAGTAGGAAACTCATTGCAAAAATTCAAATGACCAAGAATGGGATGTTTCCATTAAATTTAAGAAGTGTCAATTTGTCTCAACCATATGCCCAAAATGTCTAGAACACAGATTAGGCTCTATTATTGCATTCTAGGTTTGGTCGTATCCCTTTTAGGAGTCTTAGTCTTCTCCAAAAACACTCAATGGTAAAAGGAATCCCTATTTTGAATGAACAAGATAGCCCCTATGAAAGTTTTATACTTGGAAAGCATAAAAGAGACAACTTTCCAACAACCTCCCATAGAACAAAAGAACATTTAGAATTGGTTCACACGGATCTCTGTGGACCAATGCAAACCTAATCCATTGGTGGAATCTTTTATTTCTTGACCTTTATTGATGATTTCAACAAGAAATTTTGGATTTACTTTCTTGAAAATAACTCTGAAACCTTTTCAATGTTCAAATATTTCAAAGTTGAAGAAAAAAAACAAAGTGGAAATTTTTTGAAAATGCTCAGGTCAAATGGAGGAGGAGAATATAATTCAAAGGATTTTGCATATTTTTGTAGACAACATGGCATTATAATGCAAACTACAACCAGATATACTCCATAGCAAAATGGAGTGGCTGAGAGGAAAAATCAGACCATCATGAACATGGCCAGAAGTATGCTCAGAGTAAAGAATTTGTTTAATGACTATTGGGATGAAGTTGTTGCTTGTTCAATTTACATCTTGAATAGATCTCCATCAACAAGTGTCAAATATAAAGTACCTTAAGAGGCATGGAGTGGCACAAAGTTAAATGTCTCTCACTTTAGAATTTTTGGTTGTATTTCTTTTGCACATATCCTGGAAGAGTTGAGAAAGAAACTTGACAACAAGAATGGAAAATGCATCTTTGTAGGATATATTGAACAATCAAAATCCTGCAGATTGTATAATCCAGTCACCAATAAATTTATGGTGAGCAGGGATGTCAAATTCTTAGAGAATAAATCATGGAGTGAGCAAGAAAATGAAACATTAGATAGTCAAAATCCACTGCATCAAATAGATGAACAAACAAAAAATTCAGAACAACAAGTACATCCACCAAGATTACCAAGATTACAGGTACAAATACAACAAGAACACTATGGAAATGGTTCTTCTTCCAGCAGTGAATCATCTGCTTCTATATAAAATCAAAGAACAAGAAGCATAAGGGAAATATTGAGAAGAACAATGACATTGAGCATCAAACTCATTTTTCCTTACTATCATGTCAACCAACTTACTTTGAAGAAGAAGCAAAAGAGTAACATTGGGTATAAGCCATGAATCAGGAAATGGAAGCCATCGAAAGGAAAAAAACTTGGGATTGTTTTGCTCTGCCAACAGACAAAACTAACATAGGTGTCAAGTGGGTGTACAAAAAAAAAACAAATGAAAAAGGAAATATAGAGAAGCGTAAGGCAAGGCTAGTTTCCAAAGGTTTCTCTCAACAACCTGACATAGATTATGGTGAAACATTTTCTCTAGTAGCAAGGTTAGATACAGTAAGAACCGTTTTATCCATTGCAACTCAAAACAAATGGAAAGTCTTCAAATTGGATGTAAAGTTAGCCTTTTTAAATGGAATATTGCAAGAAGAATTATGTGTAGATCAACCACCTAGATTTGAAGTCAAGGACATGAGGATAAAGTGTACAAGTTGAAGAAAGCCTTGTATGGATTGAAGCAAGCTCCAAGATCTTGGTACAATCGAATTGACTCTTACCTGATCAATAGTGGATTCCAAATGAGTAGTAATGAGCCCACTCTTTATACAAAATTAAATCAAGAACGTAAAATTCGCATTGTTTGTCTCTATGTTGATGATATGATTTACACGATAAATATTATGTCAGAAGAATTTAAATCTGCCATGAAAACATAATTTGAGATGATTGATCTTGGTCTCATGAAACACTTTTTGGGACTTGAATTCGATCAATATCCACATGGTATTTTTGTATGTCAACAAAAGTATGCTATAGACATTCGAAAAAGGTTTAAAATGGATTAATGCAATCCAACAAAAACTTTTATTGCACTAGGAACAAAATTGAGCAAACAAGATGAAGGTCCAACAGTCGAGTCAACATTATATAAAAGGATGGTAGGTAGTCTCATGTACCTTACTACATCTAGACCCGATATTATGTATGCAACAAGTTTTGTTTCCAAGTTTAAGGAATCCCCCAAGGATTCTCACTAGAAAGTTGGAAAAATATTCCTAAGGTATGTTGCAGGGACAATCAACTATAGTTTGTGGTACACAACTTTTGAATATCATTCACTTACAGGGTACATAGACAGTGACTTTGCAAGAAACATAGATGACAGGAAAAACGCATCTAGATATGCTTTTCATTTGGGAACAAACATGATTTCATGGGAATCCAAGAAACATCCCATAGTCTCAATATATTCTACAGAGGTAGAATATGTAGTTGCAACTTCAACATATTTCCATGTGGTATGGATGAGAAAACTCTTGAATGATATAGCACATATGGAAAGGGAGTGAACTCCTATTTTCTATGAAAACAACTTAGCCATCGCATTGTAAAAAAATCATGTGTTTCACAGAAAAATAAATCATATTGACACTTGTTTTCACTTCATTTGAGAGCTTGTCAATAATGGTGATATTTCTCTTCAATTATGTGGATCAAGAGATCAACTCACATACATATTTACTAAACCATTAGGAAAAATTGTTTTTGAATTTCAAAGATAGCACTCGGGCATTGTAAGTGTTGATGAATGTAACAAATGAGATTAAGGGGGAGTATTAGAATTAATCTCCCTATCTCCTTGTCTACTAGCACATCTAGTTAGTTTAGTTAGACTCCAGTTAGTATTTATGTTTAGTTATTGTTTTTTGTAGTTAGTTAGAGATATGTTGGGATCTATTTTCTATTTAAAATCCTTTGTAATCTATATAACATAGATGAATAGTGAGAAGGGTGAAGAAACCCACATTTTTTCCCACATATTTATTTGCTTGCCAATTTTGCTTCTCTTCCCTCTAAGTTCCCTTCCTCCTTTTCCTCCTCCTTTGAAGATGATGCAAAGGCATCGTATGTTTTGAAGGACATACAACCCCAATAGAGAAGAACCCCTCTGTCATAAGAAAAGAAGAGGTGTAAGAAGACCTCAAAAGGGGGGGAAACTCTATAGAAAAGGAGATTGAATCTAAGGCCAAGGTCCATAAAGAGAAAAAGTCAAATTCCTACAAAGAGAATCTGACGTCCTCCAAAGGACACAAAGAAAACATGACTTCTACCTAAAAACACCAACCTAGAAAGACAAAGAAAAAGATTTCACTTGCAAATCAAGTGGACGTGGGTGGTCCTGGTCCCGCTGACATAGCTACTGAAAGACTATTAGTTGAAGGATTGTTCATTGATTTGAAGATTAGGATCACTGAGGTGATCAAATATAGTCAACAAATATTTGACAATTACAAGGTTGAAATCGAGGCAATGATCCATAAAATATTCAAAAACAATTCTAAACAATTAATCTTTGGCTATAATAGTTTAAGCACGTATGAATTTTTGGGTTGCAACAAGTTCTGCTTAAATGTACCTAACTTCAAATGATATATGGAGTAGATTCCTTATGACTGGTAGAATAATTTGAAATAGGTGGTGACCTTCTTGTCTCAGTAGTGTATTAATCCCTCTTTGGGGCTTCTTGTCATTTGGTTGATGCGAATTCATGGTTGAATTCGTAACTTTTTTATTGTGAAAATGAAATTTTAAGTGCTTTGTTTTCAATGCTCTTAGTTAGTGTATTTTGAAGGCAGATATGTATCAAAGGACATGCTATGTTGTACAAGTTTTACACCCAGTAATATGTTGTTAATGGTTTAAATACCCTTGAACTCCATTTGCAAGATTCCATTAAAAAATAATATATGTATCAAAGGACATGCCATGTTTTACAAGTTTTACCCCTAGTAATATGTTGTTAATGTTTTTAAATACCCTTGAACTTCATTTGCAAGATTCCCTTAAAAATTAATTCTGCCAAACAAAAATATGTGTTTTTCGCTATTTCTTCCTTTATAGATCAAATCTTAAGACCATGGGTCATGGGGCTTTCCACATGAAAAATACTCTTCTTTGCATGAATCAAATATTTGTGAAACTGCGACAAATTATTTGTAAAATTGCAAACACAAATAAACAAATTATTTAAACAACAAACACTCCGTCAATTTTTAGCATTTTTTCTTTGTTGTTGATATTGTTTTATTCATCTTGATGAATCCCAACAAATTATTTAAACAATAAACCCTACATCAATTTTTAGCTTTTTTTTCTTTGTTGTTGATATTGTTTTATTCATCTTGATGAGTCCACGTGACATCAGTGGAATGACTTATATATATAAGAAAGGATGCATGGAGTATGCCCACATAATTATATTGTTATAGCTATGTGGATGTGGGCTTAGTTTGCAGCATGGCATCTTATTTATAAAAATAGATATATCTTTCCTCTCCAACAAGATTGAATGGATTCATATTCAAAGAAATGGTTTACAAATTGGATGTTGTTTTCGAGTTCATATTCTTGAAATATTTGGAATAAATTAGAGAGTTTTATTTATCCTCTTCAAAATGAATTTTGGCTACATAATGCGTATTCTTGTAAAATTCGTATTGGTGCTTGAGTCATTTATCCTTGATGTGATGTCAAGGAGGCTAGTGACAACAGATATAGGACCACTGCAATTTCCAATTTTGTTTGATTATACTAACTAATTAGTTAATTCTTTAATATTTTGTTGGTGATTTTTCTAGGTTGTAACTTATGAAATACTTTTAATCTTGTTCATTTTGGAGAGCTCTTTAGCCATCATAGGATGCACAACAAGTTTGATTGGTATAGTTTATACCATTACAAAAAAATAGTATAAGCACTCTACGTTGGTGATAATATGAAAGAGAAAATATTTTGATAATTGTAATAATGGATCAGAATTAAAATGCAACTACAAAGATTAAGTATTGATCAAATGGATGATCAATAGGTAAGAGATCCCATTTCATCAATTAATGCATGTTGAACATATGGTGCTCCAAAAATCATGTCAAGAACTTATATCAAGCTCAAGTGTTAATTCATGTTTGTATTAAAACCTATCCTCACATGTTGTATTCAATGTGGTGAATTAATCAACCACTTCAACTCATCATTATGGTCGGAGGTGGGATTATGGATATGGCGTGCAAAGACAAATGTTTATGTCACTTCAGTAAGTTGTCCTTCATATGAAATTGGGATTATTTCATGGCTTAGAAATTCCCCTTTTCTTCCTGAAGCTCTTCAATGCAAGATTATGGTTGGTCCCTATATTTGAATTGGATAATTTAGTGAGTTTGACAAAGATTTGTTTATCTAGAACATGAGAATTCCATGGTTCAAATATGTGCAATGGTGGTGGGGTCACTAAAGGGACTTTGCTTCTAAGTTAGGTTCTCCTGTGTAGGTATAATGGACGGGGTGGTGTCCTGTTAGCTCTAATTATCTTAGCAAGAGGGACTTATGTTGGCAATATGGAAATACAGGTTGGCATTGACAATAGATCTGTGATGATAATATTAGCATTGATGGCATTGGCATTGACAATATTGAATCTACTGCATAATCTTGACTGGAATACGGATACTAATGTTGCATACATTTCAGATGTGTTGGTATTATGGTGACTGTGATGAAATTGACAATTTTACATATATTTAAATCTAAACATCTAAAACAGAGAAGAACATGTTGACATTATGTTGCCTATGATGCCATGTCTATGTTGACAGATCCATTGATGAGGTAGTATGATGACAAATCAGATGGTTGGCATTGACAGATAAGCAATGTGCATTGAGCATAGTAATGCGAAGACCATGACTTAGGGTCCTCAAACTTACTTGTTAGCTATTGTGCAAAGAGGTTGTTCCAACATCACAAGACAACAATTTGATAGAAAATGAAAGGGACCAAGGTGGATATTTCTCTATGCTTGTAATACCTGGAAGTAGTTTATCCCTAACCAATCTCGTTGTCCATGATCAAAGAATCAGAAATCGGCCTCCTGAAGAAAGTATTGCATTACATGAGATCATTGAAGTGGGACATCCTAAAGCTGCTCATGATGGTGGCAGGCCATGGTAGAAGAACCAAAAGAAACAACGAGATGATGGTTGAGTTTAATATCGAAATATCTTTGTTGTAATACAAATCCAATCATATCCACAAAACAAAATATTCGATGGTGTCAATGGCTATCTTTGTGATACAAAGCATGGCCTATCTCTGGTACAAAGCGATAGTTATCATGGAAGTTCAATGGGTAGCGGTCGATCAATGAAAGAAGTAGAGGAGATCAAGATCTACAGAAGAATACATTGCGAAGACTCAACAATTGTCTGATCAATTGATCGACGATGCTGATTGATTCATTCAGTGGGATTTATCCCAAATTGGAAGTGTGGAAAGGTTCATATGGGTTTATAAATACCTCCCTCGCTATGCCTATTCGATGCGTAGTGAAAAGGTATCGCGAAGGCTCTAGGTGCTTGGACTTCACATGAGAATCACCATCCTGGAGCCCAGGACGACCTATCAGCCCCCCTACCTTTTGGAAGAAGTGACAACAATCCTTGATTTACCGAGGAGATGATCTCGTCTGTTGGATTAATATTTTATATATATATTTGTTGACACAATGGTCATATGAAGTGATCATGGGATTAGGTGTGTTCATTATTTCGGTTGGTGGTAAGACTGTTATTTTTATCAGAGTCTTTGGAATAATACCAAGTTTGGAGGATCACCAAGTTCAGTACCAATTGAATATACATCAGGATGTCGAGACCGATAATTTTTCAGAAGATGTAACAGAATAATAAAACTGGAGGTTCGCCATGTTCAGTAAAACCCTACACAACACCAAAGATCTCACACTGTCATGATTTCTGTAAAATGACAAAGATCATGGTGAAGGTGGATCACACTAAGAAGATACCAGAGGCTATTAAAACTCCACCATAACTATTGAAAGGTTTACATGTTGTCATGTCCAGATGATCACCAAATTTAGTAAAACCCTGCAGAAACACAAAGACATTTTCCTACACGAAGAAACAATTAGATTGAATCTTGGTTAAATCATTCATGTATTAAAAGATGGAACTAAATCAAAGAAGAATGATAATTGTGCTAGTAATAATCAATGGTAATTAGATATATAATCTATTAGATGAAGAAGTGTGATGCTTATGAAGAGTTGTGTTGAAAATTTGAAAGACTTATAAGTAAGATGAGATGTGAAGGAATTCAGGTGACTGCAGCAGAGACATTGAGGATCAAATGCAGAAAGAGATAAAGAAGCAATCATGATATCTAGTGCATTATAAAAAATATTTATGGATTTATGAACAGAGGGTGGTTGGGAGGTACTATGGCAGGTTGGATCCTGCAGGGGAGTAGGTGCTTCCTTGTCAGTTGTAGCTGACTAAATAGGGGGTTGTAGCCTGCTACCAATTGGATTTGGTGAATAGGAGTGTCGGTGCATCTTGATCAACGGGTGTTGATCTAGAGAGGAAGAAAACATCTTCCTTCTATTGTGACTTGTAAAACAAAATTTTGCAGTTAATAGAAAAGTCTTTGTGGTTTTCCCAATTGGGTTCCACGATAAAATATTGTGTTCAAATTTTGTTTGCATTTCTACAATACATAATTAACAAAACTAAAAATTTGATAAAATTATTGTGTCACTGATTCACCCCCCCCCTCTCAGTGACAGGATCTGATCCTTCAATTGGTATCAGATTTGGTCTCTTCACTAAAAATTTTAATCACTTGAAGAGAAATATACATCAGAATGGATCAACAGTTGAAGATGTCATTAAAAGTCCCCCTATTCGATGGTGAAGACTATGTTTTTTGGAGTATTAGAATGAAAATCTATCTGATGTCCATTGGACCGGAAGTATGGACATTAGTTGAAAAAGGATATGATGTTCCAATAGTCACTCCCACAGAAGTAGAAGAAAAGAAGAAATTTTGGGAACATGCAAAGGCTTTAAACACACTACAAGCTGGACTAAGTAAGAAGATCCTTGCTAAAGTAATAAACTGTAAAAATGCAAAACAACTCTGGGATAAATTGGAAACTATATACGCAAGAGATTCCAAGGAAAAGAGGGCCAAACTTCAGACTTTCAAAGTACAATACAAAGGTCTAAAAATGAAGGATGAATCAAATATATCAGATTACTTTGAAAGAGTTGATAATATTGTTAATGTGATCAGAGGTTTGGGATTAGAAGTGTCATACAATGAGTTAGTTGAAAAGATACTAAGAACATTACCTATGCTATATAATCCTAAAGTGTCCACTCTTGAAGATCGAGATAATCTAGATCAACTCACCATGGATGAATTGTATGCAATTTTCATAGCCTATGAGTTAAGATTAGGTCATGAGAACCTCCCAAAAGGAGAGGTGGCCTTCAAGGTGCTCAAGAAATAAAAAAATTAGAAGAAAAAACCTCAATCCATCCATCATGAAGAATTTGATGTAGAAGAAGCCAATTTTATTAAAAAAACTTCAGAAAGGATCAAGGAGGTACAAAGGAAAGTTTCCTTTCAAATGTTTTAATTGTGGCAATCTTGGTCACTTTGTCACCAAGTGTCCCTATCCCAAGGAAGACTCTGAAGATGAAGAAGACACAAATAAACAATACAACAAGAAGGGAAAACTCCACTATAAGAAAAAGTATTACAAAGGGAAAAATAATTTTTACTCAAAAGAAGAAAACAACAGTTCATCAGAGTCTAGTGACAGTGACGATGATGAAGTCCTTTTTTCTAGGTATTGAAGAGTCTAATGAGATAGAAGAAATTGAGCATGAGGAAGTGTCAGAAGATGAAGCAGAGGTTAATATCGAAGAAGAACTTCTCAATGCCTTGGATGTATTAAGAAGATACAAAAACAGATATAGACAACTGAAAAGTTTTGTAGTTGAACAAAAAGAAAAAGAGATGGAGAAAATCATGAGCAACCTGAAAAACAAATCCTAGAAGAAAATAGGATGGAAGAAAGTCTCGAGAAATCTCTTAAAGAGAAACAAATAACCTGTGAAAAAATGGAGGCAAAATTAGTTCACCTAAGAAAAGAGCTTGATGCAAAACTTATCCAAACAAGATATGAAAATAGCTCTAAAATATTAGATAAGATTATAACCACAAAAAGGGATTCAAGTAACAAAAATGGAGTAGGTTATTATCAAGGAGAAAACCAAGTTAACTCAAAATCTTATGCAACTTCTCTCCTTAGTACATTCAAGAAGAAAGATGAAGAAAATACAAGTAATGATCAAAACTCCAGAGGATTAATTCCACCCATCAAGAAGGAATATAATACAACACCAAAGAAGGTTTATCAAAAAAAGTATCCTCATATTTTCTTAGGTTATTCCTTTGCATTCTCTAATTTTGGACACAAAGCTATGAATTGTAGAGCATATGGAAGGAAAAACTTGAGGGTTAAGAACTATAACCTTAAATATAACCAAACAATAGATCAAGTTAAAAGCAGAAATTATAACTTCTTTGCACCTCTACAAGAAAGGAACTTAGAATGCTTCAAATGTCATAACTATGGAAATAAAGCAAGTAATTGCAGATTAATGGAAATCTCATAAAAACCAAAGTTCATTAGAGAGAAAAAGAAGCTTTGGAAAGAAAAAACGTCAAAAGAGGAATGTCTTATTGCCTTGAAAGCCCAAGATAAAGAAGATCTCTAGTATGTTGATAATCGTTGCTCAAAACACATGACATGAAATAAGGACAAGATTTTGAGCTTAAAGAAACAAAATGGTAAAGTTACATTTGGTGATAATGCTTCAGGTAACATACTTGGGAAAGGCACTGTGAATTTGGGAAAAGGAAAAGCCAAGAATGTATTGCTTGTTGAAAATCTGAAACCTAGCCTATTAAGTGTCAGCCAAACCTATGATCAGGGGCAGATTTTCATCTTTGATTCCCAGAAATGTGAGATTAGGAGAAAGGACTCAGGAAAATTGCTTGGTACTGCTCCTAGAACTCCTGAGAATGTATATATACTAAATACAAAATTGAATGAGGAGTGTCATATAAATATAGTGGATGAAAGTTGGTTATGGAATAGAAGGTTGGGGCATATTAACTTTGACAATTTAATGAAAGTCAACAATCTTGGGGCAGTAAGAAACTTGCCAAAGATCACAAAACCCTCAAATCCTATGTGTAGACATTGTCAACTAGGGAAGAAAACTAGAATAAGGTTCAAAACAAAATAATACTCAACCTCAAAACCTTTAGAGCTTGTTCACACCGACCTCTGTTGACCTACAAGGACTAAAAGTTTGCAAGGCGAGTCCTACTTTATGTTGTTCATTGATGATTTTACTAGAATGGCTTAGGTATGTTTTCTCAAGGAAAAATCAGAAGCATTTAACAAATTCAAATATTTTAAAACCCTTGTTGAAAATGAAACAGAGACAAAAATAAAATGTCCTAGATCAAGCAATGGTGGTGAGTTCACCTCAAAAGAGTTTGAACTCTTCTGTAAAACTCATGGAATTAAGAGACAATTCTCTGCTGCCAGAACACCTCAACAAAATGGGATTGTTGAGAGGAGGAATAGAACTGTTGGATCATGTTGTCATTGATGCCAATGGTTTGATTGATTGATTTCAAGTGATTGATTGATGTCAAAGGATTGATTGACTGATGATTTATGTAATATAATATGTATTGTCC
>JZKD02S1826979.1:194309-213063 GCA_000966675.3 Picea glauca | reverse complement strand
ATAATCTCTTCATTAGAAATACCTTATTGGACACCGAGGGTTTTTCATACAATTTGGCCAATGCATCCATCAAACCCTTTGTTGTCTTTTCTTTGGAAATATTGAAAGCCACCGATGTTGTCAGGCTCAGTCGTATCGTTCCTAGAGCCTTTCTGTCAAGAATCTCCCATTCTTCATCCTTCATGGTCGTCGACTTCTTTTCTACTCCACCCAATGGTAGGAATAGATCCTTCTGATATAAATAATCTTCCATCTGCATCTTCCATAACTGGTAGTTTTGGCCATTAAATTTCTCGACCCTAAACTTTCCATCTTCTGACATTACTCCCACTCGAACTAGGAACCCTCTTTTCCTGCGAGTTACCTTTCGCTCTGATACCAATTGTTAGAAAAAACAGGACCACGGAGCAATAAAATAAAACAAATGTTGAAACAAAACACAGAAGATACACAATACAAGAGAGACACAGATTTACATGGTTCACCCAATGTGGGCTATGTCCACCAGAGAAATTGCCAGGTCCTTCCTTTATTATTATCCAGCAAATGAAGGGATACAACCTACAGCAAAACCCATTGTAACTTCTTCTTATTTCTCTCACAGTCTCCTCTCTCAGAATACAATATTCGCCATCAAAACATAGCCGCAATACATTTCCCTCATAAAAAAGGGTTGCCTTCTCGGGCCAAAAACCCTAACATAATTTCTACTGTTAAATCTGTGACCTTATAATGAACGGTCTAGATTTACAATGAAATTACAATATACATTTACAAGGCAATTTTTCCTTCGAGGGCTTCGCCCCCAAACCACCGCTTGCCCCCAACCGGGGGAATAGGCCCCCCAGACCCCATAGAGGAGGTACCCCCCCTCTGCACTCCCCCACGTGGAAGAGTGTACATACTTATAGGGTGTAAATACTTCATGGGGTATAAACACAACTGAAAGCAAGGACCTCTGAATCAGAAAGATAATCAGGCTCCACAACCAACAGAGCGTTGCATCTATTTTATTCTTTCTAAGCTAGGTAGTGCATATTCTATGTTTGTATCTACCTTTTATGCCATGAGAGAGGATTTAGGGAAAGCTTATCAAAAAACTACTCTTAAGTCCTTTTGTGTTGCTTTGATTAGAGAGGAATATAAGATTGTACAACTTGGAGTGATCAACATTGCAGGTACCTCCAACAAAGCCTTAGTTTCCCAACAGAAAGATAAACCCAAGTATCCCAAGAAGCAACATCCTCGCTACAACAAAAAGAAACATAAGGATCCCAAACCCACTCAGACAACTTCAACTCCTAATGGTGACAAAGGAGAAAAATATAAAAATAAGAAGATTGATAAGCATTGCAACTTTTGTGATAAAGATGGTCATGATGAGTCCAAATGTTCTAAGAAGATGGTAGCTTTAGAAGCAGTGATGAAGAAGCACAACATCAGTATTGATTATACTTCTTCTTCTTATTCTCATGGACATGCACTTTTTGCTTCTAGTTTCTCCTTCAATACAACTTCTACTCCTTCTTCTGATGAGTGGCTTATTGATTCTGGAGCATCTTATCATATGGCTAAGGATAAAGACATATTTTCTGCTCTAAATGAATGTAACAACAAGAAAATATTTGTTGGTGATGATAGATCTCTTAGTGTTGTAGGATCTGGAACAATTCAAGTAGATAATGGCCATTTCAATGATGTATTATGTGTTCCAAGTCTTTCTTGTAACCTTCTACCAGTATATCAAATCACTCATTTAGGTGAAGGTAAAACCGTAGAGTTTTCACCTCACCAAGTTGTAATCAAGGATCTAAAAGATCCTAAGCATGTTTTTGCAACTGGAATTGCTGATGATATTACCAGGTTGTACAAGTTTGACAACTTTGGGTCATCATCTTTTTCATCAGTTTTTGTTTCTCATAGCGATGACTTGAGCAAACTTTGGCATGAGCATTTTGGTCATCTAAACTACCGTTCATTGCAGCAACTATGTAATCAACATATGGTGACTGGTATTCCTCCTGTTTCTTGCAGAGATGGTGTTTATGTCGGTTGTGTTCTCAACAAACATTATCAGGATGATTTTGACAAGCGTGCCGCTTGGTACGCCTCGGGCCTTTTGCAGCTTGTTCACAGTGATTTGTGTGGTCCACTTTATTCTCCTTTTTCTAGGTGCAAGTATTTCTTAACTTTCATTGATGATTTTTCCAGAGGTACTTGGGTTTATTTCTTAAAACTTAAGAACGGAGTTTTTGACAATTTTTTGGCCTACACGGCCCTTGTAGAAAAGTAATATGGACATCAAATTCAAAAGTTAAGAACAAATAATGGAGGCGAATATGTGAACAATAATTTTACAAGTTACTACACTACACAGGGCATCCAAATGCAACACACTCTTCCATATACACCACAACAAAATGGTGTTGCTCAATGCTGAGAGAAAGAACCACACATTAAAAGAAATAACTAATTGTATGATCCAATCTAAGGGATTAAGTATAAAGTATTGAGCAGAAGCAATAAACTGTGCAAATTACATAGTCAATCGCACTCCCACAAAGGCTCTTAAAAATATAACACTAGAAGAAGCTTGGACTAAAATTAAACCAGATGTAAGTGACTTCTGTGTATTTGGAAGTATAGCATGGGCTCACATTCCTGATGAGAAAAGGAAAGCATTGCAGCCTAAAAGTGAGAAGTGTATATTTGTTGGTTATTTTGAAGATGTCAAAGGTTATAGACTTCTTCAACCATATTGTAATGAAATTATTATTAGAAGAGATGTTAAATTTGATGAAAATCTCTTGGCCTGCGAACCTAATTCGACGATTGTGCCTTCTTTGTCCTGCGAGCCATCTTTGCAATTTGTGCCTCCTTCTGTTCCTATTCTAGTTTCTTCTTCAGATGATAACAGTGAGCATGAAAAAATCCACCTCTGCCTTCTCACCTTCCTCTAGATGAGTCCTCTGAACCTGAACCAACACTAGTTCCATCGCTTCCTAGATGGGTATATTCAACACGAGAAGAAATTGGTGGTCTTGTCGGTGATCCTTCATATATGCATCAAATACGTTCATAGTTCCAATAAGCCTCTTCTCTTTTGGCTCAAGTTTTAGAGACTCATGATCCAAAGACATTTGCAGAAGCTTCAGATCATCCAGATTGGGATACAACAATGAATGAAGAGTATCGTTCTTTAATGGAAAACGATACTTGGGATCTTGAACCTCTTCCAATAGGAAGAAAACTTGTCAGATGAAATGGGTCTACAGAACTAAGTATGCATCAGATGGAAGTGTTGAAAGACACAAAGCTCGATTAGTTGCCAAAGGATTTTCCCAAGTTGAAGGAATTGAATATAAAACCTTTGCCCCTGTAGCCAAAATGAAATCCATCCGCCTTGTTCTTTCCCTTGCTACCTCACATAAATGGGAGGTCCATCAGATGGATGTTAAATCCACCTTCTTGCATAGAGATTTGCAAGAAGAAATCTACATGGAACAACCTCCTGGCTATGTCCATAATGACTCTAGCCTTGTTTGTCACCTTAAGAAATCTCTTTATGGTCTTAAGAAAGCTCCACGATCTTAGTATTCCAACATGGACAACTTTCTTATTGACACCAGATTCTCTAGATGCCATTCTAATCCTAATGTCTATACCAAGAAAGTAGGAAGCCATCTCATAATCCTTGTACTTTATGTTGATGACCTTATCTGGTAGTGACACAAAACTTTTAAACCATGTGAAAATGAGCCTTAAGAAGAAATTTGAAATGATAGACTTAGGTTTTTTGCATTATTTCCTTGGCCTCCAAGTTTTGCAAACTAATGAAGGAATTTTTCTTTCCCAGTATAAGTATGCTTGTGACCTTCTTCGTCACTTTCACATGGATTATTGTAAACCAACCCCTTCTCCCTTCCAGTCTAGAGTCAAGCTTGTTGCCACCTATACTTCTCCCGAAGTTGATGCCACCCTATATCGCCAGTTAGTTGGTAGCCTCTTATACTTCACTCATACCTGTCCTAATCTTTCCTTTGTTGTTGGTCTTATTTCCCGGCATATTTAAACACCTCATGAAAGCCATTGGGAAGAATCTAAAAGGATACTTCGCTATGTCTGTGGTACAGTTCAGTTCGAGATACATTACAGTTCAGGGGGGACCCCTTTATTGGTTGGTTTCACTGATTCAGATTGGGCCAACGACCCTGATGATCGAAAGTCTACTGCAGGTTATGTTTTCAACCTTGGTTTAGGACCTGTCACTTGGGCCTGTAAGAAACAACAAGCTATTGTACTTTCTTCAGCAGAAGCAGAGTACCTAGCAGCGGTAAATGCAAGTCAGGAAGCCTTGTGGCTTCAACAAATCCTTTCAGAGTTTGGATTTTAGCAGCAGCATCCAACCAGCCTTTGGTGCGAAAATCAGAGTGTCATCAAGCTCGCCAAAGACCTAGTTCAACATCAGTGCATCAAGCACATCGAGTTACACATGCACTTCATCAGAAATCTCATTCATGATCAAGTTATTGAAGTGTTATTTTCCCCTACAAAATATCAAGTTGCAGACATTTTCACAAAGTCTCTTACATAAGCGAAGTTTTTCAAACTTCGATCTATGTTAGGAGTTCAGGAAGTTGTCATTAAGGGGGGATAGGCTCTAATGCCTCCTTCCTTCTCCTATTGTGTCACTATTGTAAACCCTTCAATCATATCCCAAGTTGTTCTTAAGGGGGGATGTTAGGATATTTAGACACTTAGGAGTTAGTTAAGATCTACTTGGTCTAATGTGTTGTTAGGTAAAAGTGTGTTTCTTAGTGTGTTTCTTTAGTATGCATTAGTATGCATTTGTAGTTAGGAAATCCGACGGTCACGATATGTTCCCGACATAGAGTGATCTGATGGTTCATATTCTCCTCGATATTAACAGCCATTGATCCATGGATTAACACCTCATTGGTCCATGATCTCTATTTTAAAGAGCATGGAGGGTCATTTTTCAATGATCAATTGTGAGAAACTCTCTTGTAAAATCTCTCTATAATATTTTTCTTTTGCATTAATAAACTCCTCCAAGTGGTCGTGTTGGTTGGGGCCATGGATGTTTCCCCGTAGGGGTTTTACCAGATGAAAACATCGGTGTATTGATCTTTGATCTGGTTATGTGAGTGGTTATTGAAGGTGTTCTTCCTCTGTTGGAATACTTGTGTTGTCGAACAGGGGGATGTTAGGGCCCTACCCTAACCTCCCTAATTTGAGGTACCTAAGGAGTTATCCAATTAATGTATGAGCCCATCTTATTGAATAAGACCAATTAGATAGTCAATGGGTATTTATTTAATCTAAAAGGGTCGTCTTGATTATATAAGGTCTACTAGGTGGTTGGTACTCATTAATAATGGAACCACAAGTTTACAATTTTTCTAGTAAGAAACTATTTATAGAGATAGAAGGCTATGTAATGTTTTATCTAGGATCCTTATTGTATTGTCCAGCTCTGATCAAAGGAGGTTACCCCCTCAAAAAGGCCCATAAGAACACGGGGTCTTCACCTTGTTTACCAATGCCTTATCACGTTCATTCATAAAGGGGGTTTTTTTATTGTGAAAAATCAAGTCAATATATTGTAGGTATTTGGGGGGGAGATGTGGGGTCTCAAGGGATTTATAGGTATTGGGGGGTATAAAAATGGGTATCTAGTAAAAACATGGGTTTCTTTTATTGGAAAGATGTATTGGGAGGGGGTTTCAACGAAAGGATTTTGGGAAGTATTTATTAGTATCTAGTGAAATTATGGGTATTCTTTAATATCCTATGAACACAGATGCTATGTCACAGGTTCACTGAGTGAAGACCCCATGCATAACCATTTCTCTCTCTTTTGGAAACCATCAATAAAGGGTTATAATCTACAAGTTTAATCTCACATCTCTTGTAATTGATTTTTTGCATTTATATTCCTTTAAATATTGTTCATATTCTATTGTTTCTGTTCGTTAAATATAAACAAAATTAGTTTAACTCAATATTTTCTATTTCACATTATACTTAATAGGTTTGAATGTACTTTAGATTTAGTAAACAATGATGCAACTCATTTTGTGAATAGATTTATTGAGTATTTAATAGAACAATTTATGATCATGCATATAAAATATAAAAGTTTGTGTGCAAAAGGAATGATTATGTGATAATGAAATTCAATTCTACTTCAAAAAAAATCCATCTATTTCTGATTCTTGTTTACACAAAACAATATTAGGATCTACACCTTGACATTCAAAAATGTACATAAAAATTCGACTAATCAAATGTCCTTTCCACTTGTTTATGGATTAATTATTTAATATCAATCATACACATTACACGGACATCCAAGTGTTAATATCAATCATACATATTACACTGACATCCATTCATATAAAGAGAAGTTGACAGAAAAAGAAAAAAAAAAAAAATTGATTGCATACCAATACATCTTATCCTTAATGTCATTTAAACAATGGGACATCATCATTCTTGGATCACTACTTTTGACCCATGGACATAAGAGATTCATTTTGATAAATTTATGGTTGTGCATCATAAAAATTTACAATATTGTCTATTTGTGAATGGCATGACTATATTAACAATGAAATTATAATAAATAAAACTTATAGTTTGGGGGAAAATTAATATCTATACCTTACAATTTTATATTAAATATTCAAAATTATACATAAAAAATTTAGTAAGATAATTAGATTATTTAATATCAACCATACACATTACATAGCATCTATATGAAGTGAAATAAATTCAATGGCAAGGTTAATACAAGGGATGAAGTTTAATAACTGAAGAATTTATTTATGTTTTTATTGAATAAAAGTATCTACCTTACAAATATGCATTTTAAGTTTTAGATTTGACATACTAAATGCATTTTAAGTTTTAGATTTGACATACTAAATATTGGAAGACAAAAATCCAAAATGGATAACATTTTTAAAACATATAATTAATCGTTATGACTTTATTATAGAATTGTATATGGTCAAAGTGTCATGAAATCCCTCTCTTACTAAAACTAGCATGAATAATCATTTAAGGCCAAAGACTTATATCTGCCGCGTAACAATCATTACACGGAAGTTCCAAAAAAAAAAATGGGACGGATGGGAGGCAGTGACCTTTCTCGAACCGACCCTACCAGGTTCCAGATATTCCATGGATATGCATTATTTTAACAAAAACAAAATTATATACTCTGGACGCGCAGAGACAAACACGCTAAAGCTGGGCCTTAAATAATCATGTAAATCTATTTATTAATTACTAATATGTCATTATTTCATAATCACGTTATCAAATGATCGTGATCGTCACTTTTCATTGAATTTTTCTTTTTGGGAAAATGTTGGGAAGCTCTGGTTTCTTCAGACGGTAGGAATTTGAAAACAACCTTCCTGTCTAATTTGACGGTTATGTAGTACATATCTTTTAAGAAGTTACAAAGACTTACTAAATCCAGGTTTCATATAAATGAAAACAATGAAGTTGTTTGTAAGGTTGTTATTTGTAGCCAACCCTACTAATACACACTTTCAAAAGGTGTAAAAGAGAAGGTGGTAGAATTTTGGGATATTCATTCTCATGTTATCCCAAATATAAAGCACTTTCTATGGTGATGCTTATCTAGTTCATTGTGTATGATAAGCATTGTCAGCATGTTGAGGAGATTATACAAGTTGATCTATTTGTGGAATTTCAAGAAAGCAACCTTGATGTCGACATGGTCGTTAGCATGTTTGATCAATTGAAACCATGGTATATTAGGTCCAACATTGTCTGTGACACATGTTGTCATTGCTATCATGTCCCCACGGGATGTCTGCCCAAATATTGCGATCGTGCACCTCTTGGAGGTGTGTGGCACCGTGAGGTTTCTCACTTGACTTCTTGGAAACACCAAGGATAATTCATCTACATATGCCTCTCCATCGAGAGCATACTTCATATGCCTCTTCTGAGAGCATACTCATACTCTATTCTAGGCTACAGGCGAGTCACACTCCTACTCTAGTGAGAATTTGTTAACAATTTTAACACTTAGTAATTTAAGCATGCATTACTTAGACAATTTGTTAACAATCTTAACACTAAGTCATTTAAGCATGCATCCATGAAACGAAGAGAACACTTGCGAAACAAACAAGAGACACATAGATGTAGTGCAAGTGGCACAAAACGTGCCAAACACACAACTAAGTCTTATTATTGCAAAATTGTTATAATATGAGCACTATCGACTCGTTTTACAACTTGGACAAAGTCATATGACTCATCTCACCTCACAAGGAGACTCATACACAGATTCATCACACCAAGATTTGTCTCTTGTTGTTCATAGCAACTTTTGCAACTTCTGCAGAACACCCCAAATGTGCGTCCACCACAAACTCGTTGTCTCTTCTTTGTCACAAGACTTCACACAGACCTGTGGTTCTGTCTCATAGCATGCCTCACTCATACCTGTGACAAGATATCACCAAATTCATCCCAAAGAAGTTCACCCCAACTCTGTCCACAAAATCACCTCAAGGAAGCACAAGTCCTCCTATATGGAGCGAATTGGCTCCTTGAGGTAGCTCGCCTCACTTCATCCAAGTATACCACAAAACCTTGACTTGGATCTTTCTCTCCTTGTTGTTCCTTCTTGTTTGTGTTCCTTGTGCTCTTAGATGGACTCCAAACGTTACCTTCGTGAATCGTCGCGTCCTTTGGGTGTGTCGATCCCCTTCGCGAACCAACATGCCCAAACGAGTTGTCACGCCCCTTCACAGACCCATGTCCCCAAAAAAACCCATGTGCTCATCAACCATCGTGTCCCTTGGGACTAGCATGCCCCAACCTTGGGTGCACTCATCAAGTCGACGTTCCCCAACATCTTTGGTGCACCCCTTCTCTTGGTCACTTCTGCCCCATCCTTCGCCTCATGCTTGGGAAAGCCCCTTGAGTGTTTGCACGCCAAAGGCACTGACTTGCCCAACTAATAAGAACTCTTGGGTGTCGAAGCAACACCAAATTTTGTCTCCTTGAGGACTTGGGCGAAGGTGTTTGTGCCCTTCTAGTCGATGACCTTACAATTACCATGTTGAATTCCAATTTTATTATGACACATTCATAGATTTTTGCAAAAGGAATTGGAAAGGTGACCTTATTCCTCCCATAGTTCACAATTTTAATTTTACGATATTATGCAAAATGAATCATAAAGACTTGTTTTTCAATAAAAGATGTGTAGGGGAAACAACATCCCTTGAATGTGGTAGATTGGCAATATTTCGTATGAATTTTCCTATAGATCTTGCATACCTTATATTATCAGATAGCATAACCACATCAAAGAGATATTAGTATGTTATTATGAATATGTCCTCCTCTTTGGGTGTGACATCTAAAAATATTGATTTGTTTGAGGATGAGATACATGTTTTAGAATTCGTGGGGAAGTTTCAAAATTAGACTTATAAATATATAAAACACTCTCACAAATATAAGGGGCAAGCTTCCTAATTTATAAATCTACTAAGGTATTTGAGTTGGGCATAATCTTATTAATGGTAGACTTCACCAAGAATTATATATTTTCTCCACATATAGATATATTGAGTGATTACTATCATTCTAATCAAATAGTATATTTGAGAGAATTCTTCCGGATTTTCCACAGTTGAAGTCATGTTGTGATCCCATTCATAGCACATTATTGTGGGTACAATAAGAGTGTGGGGAAATTCAAATTGGCATGGTCATTCTACTTGTTGATTCAGTTTCATAACAAGACAAGAGTCTAACATACTTTGATTTTTCTTGAAGCATGGCATGGTAAGGGTCACTACTACATTTCAGTGTGAAATCCAAGGTTAATAGTCAATGTTGATGTTGATTGCGATGTCAAACATTCTTGTAAACTATTGAAAATTACTCCCTTTTTATAACCCCAACAAACTTCAACTTTCCAACGTTCCTCTTGCACATCAGAATACTTACGTCGAAGGAAAATTTTAGGCCCTTTCATAATGTTTACCCAAAAAAATATAACTTGCATAATAAAAATATATATAGCATTTTTTCTTTGGCCCTCGACACTTCACAATGTATTCCCAAATTCACCTGGAATTGTTGGATTTAAGGTTCCATGAACGATGTCGCCATGAAATTCCTAGAATCAATGGTTTATGGCACAATTTCACCTTAGAATTCTTGTACGTCACAATGTATCCTAAATTTGTCGAGAATTGTTGTATTTAGGGTTTTATGGAGTGATTTTTCCTTGTAATTCTCAAATCAAGGGGTTTATGGCACTATTTCTTCTTTGAATTCTTGTAAGAAGTTTTATGGGCATGATTTTTCCTACAATCGTTTCCCTTGCTCCAAATTTGGTTAGAGATGGAATCTTCTAGCATTCATGAATCCATATACACATCTATTATAAAATGTGGTGTTGACATTGTAAGGGATTTGTTTGGAAATGTAGAGTTGAGCAAAGGCACGACTATCTTCCAAGGCTTTGTTGACCATATTTCCAAGGAAATCACCACTATCATTCCCATCTTGGTTGTTAAGATCAAAAAGGTTACCCCTTTAGGGAGAAAGTACAGTGTATGGATTGGTGGTTTCATCTTGGCATCCCTTTCCACTTTCCAATGGGTAAATGGATAACTAGTATTGGGCATTAACATCTCATATTTATCTTTCTATATGGTTGGATATAACTATGATATGGATATTATCAATTATCAATCTATTCCATTGTCCTTCCCAATCATTCCAATTGGGTTGATTTTATCCAAACACTTTCAACAAGCTTAAGTTGTATGATGTTGAAGTTGTTAGCACCTGGAAAAATGCTTTGTAGCATTTATCTAAGTCTTTGAATCAACCAATGGGTGGGTATTCTTGGTACTTATTAGTGGTTGAGATTCAAGCATTAAATCCATTCTCTATGAAGTAGATAATAATCATATTCTAATTCTTTCAAATCTTACTATTATTTTAACACCTTCAATTGCAACACTAAACTAGTCCATAGTTATAGTTTATATTTACCAATCCATTGGTCAAGACATTTTTCAAACTTTAGAGAAGATAGATTACTCTCAAATATTTTGGTCCTAGTTTTCTCTCCAAGTTCTATAATTATTAGTAATTTCAAGGGAAGTTTGATATGTTAGAGAAGAATCTATTGTAAGGATGCCCTTGCAAACCATTTCCTAACATTAGGCTTGTCCTTTTGGAATCCCTTCCATGGGAGTCACCTTTGATTATAGGTACAATTAAATCATATTAGGTTCCTAGATCGATAGTAGAGTATCATCAGATATTGCACCACATAGATTTTGACTAGAAGTTATTAAATATATTAGCAACAAAATTACCCCTTTCATAATCTTCACATTTTCATCCATTTGTTAGTTTTCTTCATGCTAAGATATCTTTGGTATCATTATAACCTACTCTATATCATAGGAAAGGGTGCTTGAATTAGAAACATGCATGAACTATCATCAAATTTATTGTTGGAGGTGCTAAGAGCATCCATTTCATCAAGAAGTGGATATTTCCTTAAGAAGTACTCTTTCAAATAGCTTCCAACATTGGATGTTGATATTATAGAGGGGATTGATATGGAACCTAATTGAAAATTAAGCCTCTCTATTGAAACTTCCATATTCAAACCACAATGGACCAACTTATTGGCGAAAAAATATGTTTCTAGCAATTAGACAAAGTACTCTTACTATATGATATTTCTGGTTAAACACATTTTTTAACAAACAATGGATAACTCATCAAGGCCCAAATGACCTATACACACCTTTCAAATGAAATTTCAAGGTCAAGATGACCAAATTATCAATGCTAAGGTGCCCTTTTCACCAAATCCTTACCACCAAATTGCATTTCCAAGCGATTGAAAATTTAAAAAATGACAACCCACCAGTGCCCAAATGCCTTGTAAAATCCTAAAATCCACAATGCATTTAATCTATCAATTCCCAAATTCCCTAATTATAATATCCTCATCAAATAAATCTTTTTTTATCCAAATGAAGGCCAACCATTCAATCATCCCTAGCATATGCCCTTCTCTATCACCTACCAACATGCCAAAAATAAATAGATAACTAACCAAAATGTAAACTTGAAAGCCCATTTCAACCTAAAAGAGAGCCCCCCCAAAAAAATAAAAAAATTAAAATACCTATAATGTTTTGAAATATTTGAGCAAAGAGGAGCGCCAATCCCAACACTCAAACTTTATGGAAAGATTGAATGGAGTGATCCCAGCGTATGAAAAAGAAGGATATTCTTAGAGAGAAAGTGTGTTTGTCATTAATAAATTTCATTTTCATTTCATTGGCAGTGATCTAGCTTCTGGCATAGATATCATTATTAAACTATCCATATCTATTGTAGGGATCAAATTCATTCCAAACTTGCAAGTCCCAGGGGAGAGATTGATGATTATTTTTAGCAATACAATTTTTTGTAAAGGATCTTCATAATTTATTTTTTTAT
Organism: Picea glauca; assembly: GCA_000966675.3. Classification (NCBI taxonomy): domain Eukaryota; kingdom Viridiplantae; phylum Streptophyta; class Pinopsida; order Pinales; family Pinaceae; genus Picea; species Picea glauca. The sequence goes on along the minus strand of JZKD02S1826979.1, from coordinate 200,493 downwards.
TCCTTTCCATCTACTAATGTACCTGCAAAATAAAAATTTTTAGATTGTCCATCTACAAGTCCACTTCTTCCCTATGTTCTACCTTTTTGTCCTTTTTTCTATGGCCCTCTACAGTTACACCACAACTATTAGTTGTGCTAATTGTCTTCCTATTGTTTAAGAGCTCAACATTTCACTCACAGTTTTATATCGGGACATGATAACAAGCTTGAACATCCTTAGAGCATTATTTTTCTAGGCATTGTTTTCTGTGAGACTCTTTTATAATTGTTTTTTGTAAGGTATTTTAAAATAAATAAATTTCTAAATAGAATTTCCTATCCATACATTTTCAAATGTGACTTTATTTTCAATTGTCCTCTAGTTACAATGTGAAGGCTTATGGAAAACCAGAAGATGAAGGATGATAGTTACAATGTGAAGGCTTATGGAAAACAAGAAGATGAAGGATGAGATATTACCAATAGCATGAAATAAAGAAAACGTCTATATAATATATATAATGTGCATATGAGTTAGATCATGTATCTAGTTTCAACTTATTATGAATACTAACATCCAAAAATCATTGTAAGGATGGGCCCTCGAGGCACTAATTATTTTGTGTGCCATAATTACCATATGTGCACTATTAATATCTTATTAGTACATAACTTGTATTATCCATTGGCTACAGGAATGTCATCCTCAATAACCTCTTTTCTTTTTATAGTGATGTTAAAATTTGATTGAACTCTCCACTATTTGCTTTTATATTAGTCTGGAGTTTATATTGCCCTTTGTTTCTCTTGCTTATTGTTTGAATTAGAGGTGCTATAGGAATATATGGGATGTGTTCTCTCTAATATAATATATAAACTCTCTAGAATTTTGTGGTAATCTCTGGATGTTGATATATCATGTTAACTAGATGCTTTGCTTTGAATTTATTAGGTCAAGGAAAATACAATTTTCAATGCTTTAATGTGAATGAGATTGGTTGATGACATCTTGATATTGTACAATATTGTAATAGGCTCTCATGTAGAGTGAAAAGAAGGAAACAAAGAAAAACATATAATATTGTTTTGCATAACTTGGATAGATATGATAAGCAACTAATCTCATAATATTGTCTATGTTTTTCAGGAAGGAAAATCGTGATAGGGATATTGTACAATATTTCAATAGGATCATGTAGAGAAAACAAAGGAAACAAAGAAAAAAAATAGTTAGTGTTGCATAATTTGGATATATATCATAAGAAACTAATCTCATAATATTGTGTGTGTTTCTCAGGAAGGAAGCAATAGTGATAGGGATAGAAGTGATGGGTTTGGTTGATCCATAGTTAAATTCGATGAATAAGTTTCTTTAAAATAGTTAGAAGCATAGAATCAGTGAAGAATTTGCCTATTATTTGTTACAAAAACATGTATTGCAAGTCAGAATAATTCTCTTTGTCCACTCTTTTGTTTCCAAGAAAAATCAACATGCAACGATGCATCCTTCACAGTTATTTACTATAAAATATGATTTCCTTATGGGAAGGAGATTCCGTATGAATATATTTGTAATCCCAATTAAACATGCTTCATGAAATGTGAAAGTTTCACAACTAGAAATAGTGGAAAATTCATTAGCTATTTAAAAACAACGCATAATCCTATAAAATAGGAAACATGAAAACCCCATCAAACATAAAGGTTGTTTTCAAAAAGTGTGCAAAAGTTGTTGAAGTCTTATGCAATATGCCTTTTGTATATGTGTATAATTGTACCATTTAACATCTTCATGGACTAGTTAATTTCCTTATTCCAACAACCAATGAGATAAGTAAGATCCATCTCTATTGTTAAAATTGGAATAATTCCCAATCAAGTAATGAAATTTTGAGGAATGCATATGCTCTTGATGTTAACCCTGTGTTGAATTTGTGGCAATTCTAATTGGAATCAAATTGACTAATGTTCTTCTTTTAGGATTTGAAACATCTATGCTACATGCATGTTGCACAAATTCTATAGGTGGCATTTGGGTGCCATGACAAATGTAAACTATTCTAACTTGACTACTTTCTTTCGGGGAAAATCCCCCTACAGTAGTGGGCTTACTACAACATACCAATGATTGTACATAATACAAATTCCATAAAAAACACTTAATTAAGATTTTATAACCGAATTCAAAGGGAATAACTAACTATTGGGATGAGGAGAAGGTTTAACTCACTAGGAATCCTACGGTTGTTGTCATTCCCGATTGTCGGAATCCCCTCATTCTTTTCCAATAGCTCCTATGCAACCTGCAAGAACCTTAAACATGAAAACCTATGCAGAGAAGGTAGTTATATGGATAACCACCCGTTAGTCTTACGAAAATTGAAGAATGATCAAAACAATCAGTATTCTATGAAGCATATAGAAAAGAATTGAAAATTTAAACAATATTAATACAATATACTTTGAAGGAATGAGTTTCTATATCACTGATAAACAATAGATAGGTAGTTTTATATTTTACCTATCTGATGCAACACTGCCCTGTCGAGATAAATCCAAATTCCTCCACCCAATCTCCTGCTATACAGTTGATTTTGACTCTAGATTCACCACGATCCTGAAGAGAATATATGGGAGACTCTTGGCCAGATAGGTTGGTGATCAGAAAGAAACTGGAAACAACGGTTTCCAGGCCAAAAAACTAGCAGCAATAGCAATTTGAATGGGCTCACAAACTCAGCAGGAATAGCCAGATAGGTGTTTCCTCAAATGTGAAAACTATCATTACATTTCTCCGTGAATAAAATTCTCCTTTTATGTGGTCTCTAGTTGGTTAGAGATGGTTGAGTAAGGGTAAAAAGAGTTAGGCAACTAACCAAACCTGCAACCCAACATTTAATTGGGAATAATTATATATTTTTAGCATTTATTAGCCTGTACGCGACTATCCCTTGAGTATCCCACATGTATGTGTGCAACATAACTGCTAGGGCACGTACACCCTCCAAAAAATTATTTTTTAGAAGGATTCAAAGAGGTATGGGGAAGAGTTTTCTGTAAGAAGGATAGGATTAGGCCAATAACATAATCAATTCTTTAATGGTGGTAATTGATGCTATAATAGATGCCCCCCAATGTGTGAGGGCAAAAGAGAAACTAATGGTCGAAATACATTATAAGTCTTGAACAAAATTTAGTCAGGGTGGAGGTCACTAGAATCCAATACAAGGACAACAACCAACACAAAAACAAGTTAGAAAACTCCATTCTCGAGGTGGGAATACCCATGCTTAGGTGTGATAATAAGCATGGCCGCCAATCAAGTACACTGGGGATCCATGAAGAATGTTTATATAGAAATAAGTGATCATGGCCACGAAAGAGATACACAATGGATCCATGTCTAACAAAGATCATAGCCACGAAAGAGATACACAGTGGATCTATGTCTTAGAATAATTGAAGGAAATCTAGGGAAAGAGATGGATAAATAGTCTACAGCCACAATGATATAATGATTCCCCCTAGATGAAAGCAGTTAGCATGTGGAGAAATCAATTCCCCACTTTCTAAATGGACCGACCGTGACGATGGGAAACAATGGAGTAGGATGTGCACATATTTTTCGAGAAAAAATATGGCAAGGATCACACCTTTTGACCGCCTCAACACAATCTTTAAAGATCATCGGCCAAAAGTACCTGACGTGCAATATTTTTTGGGTTGTAACCAACCCAGATAAATGATCGCCACATGCTCCACTATGGAAACCATTGAGCACGGACTATGCTTCTTCATGGGTCAAGCAACGACAGAGAATTGAATCAACTCCTTGGTGATACAATGTGTCACCGATAATGAGGTAATTTTTTTTCCTGACGGTGAATTCGACATTGATCATCCCGTGAATGATGCAAATAAAACTTCAAAGTCTAGAGATATACAAGGATGTCTCCATACTAAGAATAATTGAAACAGATGATAAGGAACAGATGTTCATCCAGAAACAAGTCTGTAATTATGGTTTCCTCATCCTCCTGAGAAAATTTCGACATCAATTCGACGAAAACAAAAGACGTTTTGGACATGAAAACAATTTTAGTTCAAGCCCAATCAGACCACGACTGAGATAGTAGATGACATGCTCTTGTGAGCCATCATATTCTTGAACCAAAAGCATACCAACAGGGGATTCTGCTACCACAATATACAACAAAAAATCCCTACTATAGTCTGGAGGACTAAGCAGAGGGGCAGACATAAGCGTGTTCTTAAGAGCATCGAAATATCATTATGAAAAGTCATCCCAAATGAAGGGAACTCCTTTTTTCAACAAGCGCATGAAGCCCTTGGTGACGTCGACATAATTTTCTACGAACCATCGAAGGAAAATTGTCTTTCCTTGAAGACTTTGCAACCGACGAATATTACATGGGGGAGGAAACTAAACTATTGCCTCAACCTTTAACAGATCAACAATGATCCCATTGTTGGATACGATAAATCTCAATAGATGCCCTGAAATGACCCAAAAGATGCATTTGTTCATATTTAACTGAAAACCTTCTTTAAGAAGCTTTTCCACTTCAGCCTTTATAGTTGTCGCCTTCCAGGGATTTACCGATCATAAATTTTTCCGAACAAGCTTATCATTTTCATAAGTATGAATATCATGTTCAAAAATGCAGGAGTCTATGCCTGGCATCTCTTCATAGGACCAGAAAAAAACATTGTGTATCTCTTTAAATAAAGAGGTATATATGCAAATCTCTTCAAGAGAACTGTCTGCACCGATAAAAACATTTTCAATGACACCAGGGGCCTCAGAGATACCGATTTAGTAATTTATTAATAAATCGATAAAAACAATGTATATCTATTTATTAATTACCAATGTGTCATTATTTCATACTCACATTATCAATTGATCGTGATCGTCAATCTTCATTGAATTGTTTTGGGAAAATGTTGGGAACCTTCCTATCTAATCTGACGGTTATGTAATACATAGCTTTACTAATTTTACATGGAGTAAATGATGCGTACATGAGATTTTTTTATTATATTCATGATTAAACTGATTCAAACAATTGAAGTTTTCCAAGAACTATTCTTTGTTATATAGTGCATTCAAATAGAATACATTCTATTGTTATGGCTTGAGTTTATGAATAAACAAGACTATTTATTCTAGATTTGAGTATTTGGTGATTTCATTAATGGTTCCTATAGTAACCTTGAGTAGGGCCCACTCAAGGGAATGAAAGGAACCCCTTTTGTGTTAGCATTATAAATTCTACACTAGGTTAGAGTTTCCTATATCCATGTCATGCAATTTACTTCAACATTCTTAAGTGTTTTTTTCAATTTATTTCTTATTATCCCAATTTTATAATTTCACTTCTTATTTACAAAATTTACAACTCTATGGTTATGGTGTTCAAAACCTTGGTTTATATCACTTGAATCTAAAATTAATCACTAGTTAAACATTTTTTGTTGGTTGAATGATCTTATTTATACTATCTACTTCATCACAATGAATAATGACAGTCAACTCCTTCATCCTTTGTTTCTTGACTTGTGATTTAGGAGTACAGGTCACCAACCGAAGTGGATGAGGAGATAGAAGATAAGGGATGAAGATTGAGCATATAATTTACTTTTGAATTGAATTATGCACATACTATTAATAGCATTAGTCCTAATACTAGTTCCAACATCATTTTGTTACCTAGTTCCCTAGATAGTTTACTAGGGAAACACTTGAATGGGTTTTTGTAGTTAGTTTATGGTGCACAATGATGAAGATGTTGTTGAACATATGTAACATCACCTCACTAAATATCAAACTCCATATTGAGTCGATCTTACAGTAGCAATCTAGTAACCCTATAATCTCTCTTTCTTCTCACAAAAGAGAGAGTGAATGTTATGAACTAATTGCTTAAGGAAGGAAGCCAGAAGGTCATTCAAGCAAGCATTAGATTACATGCACTTCATTAATTCATAAATCATTTTGCACTCTTGTTGTTTCACATATAGTGCATGGTACCTCATAAAGAAGTACATTCATGGATTGATAAATTAAATTCAAGATGAGGAGTTCAACAATGTTGTTGTAATTTTTTGGCCCATTATTTTGGCACCATTGTCAGCATGGGGGATTCACCTTATATATCAATATCTTATCACGTTCATTC
>JZKD02S1826979.1:163463-194299 GCA_000966675.3 Picea glauca | reverse complement strand
CCAAGGAGAAACTGAATTCTTGGAAGACTATGAAGAAATATTCCAACTTAGTTACAATAGGGCTCATAGTTTAACACTATATGACAACCCCCTCAAACTTGTGCTTCTTAAAGGAGTATGTGAGGAACTGATGGAAACTTTGAACCTCCTTGCAAATTGAGACATCTTCCAGTTGGAGTATGAAGACATCAAGAAAGTATTCAAGAACTACTCTAGATCTACAAGAAACAAAAGCAAGGGTGGAAAAATTATTGCCCCACAATCATCCAATTTTGCAACTCTCACAAAGAATGAAAAAGGAATATTGTTAGAAGATATGAAAACTAACATTTTGCATTGAGTGGCTATGTAGATGGATACAATGTATATAAAGACGAAGAAAGCAAGAAGAAGAAGAAACTCTAGTTGTTTTTTATCCTAAATGCACAAAAAAGCATGCTAGGAATGAATTTCCACTCAATATTATGGAAATCTATGGAATTTTTTAAGAGAAACATCAAACTATAAAATTTCCTTCCTTTCCAAGTATCAAGATTTCCCTAATAGAACAAAAATATAATCTAAAACACCATAATATACCTAGGAACAACTATCAATTTTATGACAAAATACACCATGCTTAAAGTTGACCTAAGGGAACTATTGAGACACACACTTACTATACTCTAGCTAGAAGATGGTCAATTGTAAATCCTGAGGGGGTCGTAGAGGATGTGATGGTTTCTATTTAATCATGAGAGTACCAAACAAATTACATAGTACTACAAACTAAATCCAAACTCAATGGGTACCCCCTCATCCTAATCATACCTTAGATAGCTACAACTAATGCATATATTGGTTGTAGGGTAGGAAACATAACCATTACAAATGGTCAATCACAAAAGAAATGCATACTTTATCCCCCTTCCAATCCAATCATTAACATCGAAACACCTATTTAGGTAGGACAAGAGGAAAGAGAAGAGACATTCTAGGCTATGGTACACCCTCTCCTTATAACTGAAACAAATGTGGCCACAAAAGATACATATGAAGACACTTTCATCCTGAACTACATGCAAAATTGATATCCAAGCCCTATAAAAATTGAAGAATACATAGGCCAAAAATAAGAAGGACAATTTGAATTTGTATTTTATTTGAAAGATATTTCTTGGAAATATTTATTCACTACTGATATTGAACAATATACAATAAAAAAATGGAAATATCCCCATCCAAAACTCTAAAAATTAGCAGTAGTTTGATTGTTATCCAGAAACAACAATTACTAGATGTTCTCAGAAAACATGCATCGACCTTTGCATGGGATTACAATGACATGAACGTCATTCATCCTAAAATTTATACACACCACATCTATATCAAGGATGAATCTTCACCCATTAGGAAACCTCAAACGAGAATTAACCCTTCCTTCAAAGACATAGTCAAGAGAGTGTTGCAAAACTCCTAGATACAAGATTTACTACCCAATCTCTAATAGTGAATGGATATCACCCTTGGTTATAGTTCCCAAGAAGAATGGAAAATGGAGGGTGTTTGTATGTTACCAATAGCTCAACAAGGCCACAAGAAAGAACCACTTTCCCTTACCTTTCATTGATCAAGGACTAGATTCCCTAGCAATTAAAATTACTTTTCATTCTTAGATGGGTTTAATGGATATAAAAAAATACAGATGAACCTTGAGGACCAAGGGAAATTCACATTTAAACTCCCCTCGAACACATTTGCCTACGAGTTCCTTCCCTTCGGCCTATGCAATTCTCTTGTAACCTTCCAATGAGTTATCCTAAGCTTATTCTTAGAATCATTTGGTACATGACACTATAGAAATATACATGGATGATTTCACTCCATACGGGAATTCATTCCACTAATATAGATCATGCATTAACAAGATGTGAAGAGATAAATCTAGCACTAAGTAATGAAAAATGAAATATGCTCATGAGTGAAGGAATTGTCTTAGGTCACCACATCTCTTATTGGGGGGTTGAAGTAGATCAAGCTAAGGTGAACATAATTCAATACCTTTCTAGGCCTCAAAATAAAAAAATATGTGAGGAGATTTTAGGCTATGCAGGTTACTACCAAAGGTTCATCAAATATTTTAGCAAATTGGCATTCCCCTTCTTCACTCTACTCTCCAAAGACATAGATTATTTCTAGAAAGAATATCGCCAAACAACATTTAACAATATCAAGGGAAAACTTATCTTAGCCCTTGTATTGCAAGGTCCCAAGTGGAATATTCCATTTCACATACTCATAGATGTATGTGATAAGGAATTGGGGGGATTTTAGGTCAACAAGAAGACAAGCATCCATTTGCAATTTATTTTATCAACAATAACTTATCTAGAGATTAACTAAACTATATTGTCACTGAGAAAAAAATAGTTATATATGCCATATATAAGTTTATACATTGTGTCACTAGATCAATAGTGTTTTTCCATACCAGGCATGTTGCCATCATATATTTAATGAAAAAAAATTGATGTTAATGGAAATATAAATAAAAGGTTTTTACTACTATAGGAATTTGATCTAACAATCCTTGACAAACTGGGCAAGTAGAATGTTGTTGCGGATTTCTTATCAAGACTGACAAGTAGTATAGATAATGATGTTGTGGATGATAACTTTCCAAATGAGCACCTCTTTGCAATCTTTATAGAGAATCCTCTCTCTCTTTACATACAAAACTATCTAGCTACAAGGAGATTTCCTCAATACTTCTCTTACAGAGAGCATTGCATAATTGTCAATAAAAATTCCACCTATACAGGGATAAAGGGATACTTCTTCAAGCTTGGACAAGATTAGGTTCTCATAATGTGCATAAGACAAGGTGAGCTACATGAAATTCTACATGCCTTCCATAATGAGCCTTTTGGAGGCTATTATGCTACAAAGAGGGCAACCTACAATATAGTACAAGTTGGATACTATTGACCTTTTCTACATAATAATACTGAACAATATGTCTCCCATTGGGATGAAATTCAATTACAATCCCAATTCTCATTTGAATGCTTTGACAAATGGGGCCTGAACTTTGTGGGGTCCATTGACCCTCCTTCAAGCCAAAAGCATCACATCCTAGTGTGCATTGATTATATAACCAAGTGGGAAAAAGTAAAAGCCATGAAAAATGAAAATGAGGGGAAAATAACATAATTCCTACATGAGAATATATTTTATAGGTTTGGGGTGCCAAGAGAAATTGTAATAGATCAAGGCCCCCAATTCACCTCCAATCTGATTGAGAATATTATGCATTTGAAAAAAATATGCCATAGGAAATCAACTACATACCACCCTAAATCCAATGGTCAGGTATGAATGACCAATGGAGAGTTAGAAAACATCCTCACAAAAACCGTCCAGCTACAGAAACACAACTTGGAAAACCACCATAGGGTTCACACCCCATAGGATAATATATGGAAAAATGGAAATGTTTCCCATAGAATTTGAGGTAGAGACACTTAGAATAGATCCAACCCTAAATCTAGACCTATCCACAGCCCAACAAGAAATATTACAACAACTAATTGCCTTAGATGAATATAGGTAGCGGGCCTTATTTCACATTAAAGTAGTCCAACAACAAAGGAAAATATGACATGCTAAGTTTATCAAGTCCAAGGTTTTCAAAGAAGGGGATTAGGTCCTTCTCTATGAATCCATATTTAAGGATTTCAAAGGAAAACTAAAGACGAGATGGTTGTGGCCATGCCAAGTGGACACATGCTATGACAATGTCTAAGTCAAGATTAGAACCATAAATTAAGAAAAAATATCCACCTTGGTCAATGGCTATGGACTCAAATTCTATAAGAGGCCAGTGATACGGGATGAGTTCACTAATCTCCTCCATAGTCAACAATTAAGTGTGGTTGGTAGTAGCATTGTCCCCAACCCATTCTGATTGGAAAATTCCATTAAAGAAAAAAAAAAAAAGAGGAAAAACCCCATGATGAAAACCCCATTGAGGCATCAGGGACAAAACTATGTTTGAAAAACTTTTGGAAGACAAGAAGAGATCTGCAAATAAAAATTCATGCGTGTTGAAAACCTATACATTCATCATAATGTATAGCATTGGTGAAAACCAGTTATGGCACTAGTTCTTCGACAAAATAAAAGAGAAAGATAAAAGGAAAATAATAATAATAATAGTAAGTAACTTCTTCTTTTTTTCTAGTTTTGCAGGAACAAAATCCCACACCAACTCAATAAAGGCATCAATCCATTCAAGCTCAATGATTAATGTGTACATCAAAAATCAGGAAAGTTTACTTAGTATCCAAGGTTATTCTGCACTTATATTTCTATATACATTAAATTACAAAGTTTATCAAATTTGAAAGGGTCAATTCCTCCTATTTGGTTTGCATCAGCCACTATACTATTGAATCGACAATAAAAGACAATAGTCTCCATCAATTGACATATGACACCGAAAAAAAAAATCAAATAACACTTCCCACTTGAGTACACACCTTTTCCAAAAGAGGGAATAATATTTAGTTATGAATCATCCATTTCTAGACTATGTTATTTTGAACATCAAAATGAATATTGAAGCATCCAAGCAGGAGCCTAACATAATTTTACTAAAGTGTTTGATCCACCTACAACAATCATAAACATGACAACAAGAAAATAATAGTATTTCAAGTCAAATCTTCTCTACATGTCTTCAAGGTAGCTATCAAAAGGCACAAGCCCGGTTCCTAAAATCATTATTTTTAAAGAAACTCGAAAGAGTATGGTTACAAAATCTATCAAAGGAAAACATGCTTCACTCCAAAATACGTGTTTTTCGTTATTTCTTCCTTTATAGATCAAATCTTAAGACTATGGGTCGTGGGTATTTCCACAAGAACACTACTCTTATTTTCATCAATGGAATATTTGTGAAACTGCGACAAATTATTTGTAAAACTACAAACACAAACAAACAAATTATTTAAACAACAAACCCTACGTCAACTTTTAGCATGTTTTCTTTGTTATTGATATTGTTTTATTCATCTTGATCAGTCCCAATGGAATGTTTTATATATATATAAAAGAAAGGAAGCATGTAGTCTTCCCACTTAATCATATTGTTATAGCTATGTGGATGTGGGCTTAGTTTGCATCATGGAATCTTATTTATGGAAAGAGTTTTATCTTTTTTCTCCAAAAGGGTTAACTTTTCATTGTAGGATGCATATTCAAAGAAATTGTTTATAAATTGGATGTTGTTTTCCAGCTCAATTTCTTGAAATATTTGGAATAAATTAAAGAGTTTTATTTATCCTTTTCAAAATGAATTTTGGATGTAGAATGCATATTCTTGTAAAATTCATATTGGTGCTTGAGTCGTTTATCCATGATGCAATGCCAAGGAGGCTAGTGACAACCGATATAGGACCACTGCAATTTCCAATTTTGTTTGATTATACTAATTAATTAGTTAATTATTTAATAGTTTGTTGGTGATTTTTTTGGGTTGTAACTTATGAAATATTTTTAATCTTTCTCTTTTTGGAGAGTTCTTCAGTGATCACGGGGATGCACAAGAAGTTCGATTAAAATAATTTATACCATTACAAAAAATAATAGAAGCACTCTACGTTGGTGATAATATGAAAGAGAAAATATTTTGATAATTGCAATGATGGATCAAACTTAAATACAACTACGGAGATTAAGTATCAATCAAATGGACGATCAATAGGTACAAGATCACATTTCTTCAATTAATGCATGTCCAACATATGGTGTTCCAAAACTCATTTCAAGAACTTATATCAAGCTCAAGTGTTAAGTCATGTTTGTATTAAAACATATCCTCACATGTTGCATTCAATGTGGTGAATTAATCAACCACTTCAAATCATCATTCTAGATGCAAATGGGATTATGGCTATGGCATGAAAAAAACAAATGTTTGTGGTGCTTCAGTGAATTGTCCTTCAAATGCATTTGGGATTATTTCATGGCTTAAAAATTCCCCTTTTCTTCTCGAAGCTCTACAATTCAAGGTTTTGTTTGGTCTCTATATTTGAATTGGATAATTCAGTGAGTTTGACAAATATTTTTTTATCTAGAACAGGAGGATCCCATGGTTCAAAGATGAGCAATGGTGGTAGGTTCACTGAAGGGAATTTGCTTCTAAGTTGGGTTCTCCTGGGTAGGTATAATGGATGGGGTGGTGCCATGTTACCTCTATTTATCTTAGCAAGAGGGACCGAGTCTTTCCTCGTGCACAGCTGGTGGTGTCGTCAATTCTAGGCAATGGTGTTTCACTATGTTCCTAATAATTTCTAGCTTAAGATTTGTGATAACTTGTTAATTTTGAGAGTGGAAGGAGGAAATATTAAACAACTTTTGGGTTGTATCCTGGAAACACCAATTGCACATAGGCATGTTGGTCGCAGTACACTATGTGAGATGACTAAATTCAACAAGTGCTCAAATGCCATAAGGTGAATATCATAGGGAATAAATCTATAATCTCCTCAATTATAGACCAAATTGAGGCTCAAGAGTCAAACAAAGATAGTGAATTTGTTTTCATGATGGAAACCTTGCATCAACAAAGAGAACAAAATGTTGAGTTACAACTTGAGTGTGTTACTCTCAAACAAATGGTTTCTAGTATGGCTAGTATTCATATTGTGGTATTCTCCATGGCCATGTTATTTATTGGTTCCTCGAGTAGCAAGGAGGATGAGAGTTCAACAACAACCAGTAGATGTAAAGATGGAGGTTGTGGATCAAATTTTAGCTAACACATCATTGAAACGAGATAAAACACATGAATAACTAGACAATTCATTTAGTTATATATTATGTTCTTTAAAGTTTGTTTATCACTAGGTGTTTTTGTTAATATATATACATATAATAGAATCCAAAAACATATTTTTGATAAAAGTCATATAGGAATATTCAAAGAGTCATATAGGATTAGAATATGAAGAAGCTCAAGTATTGAACTTACTCATAACAATCAATTTGACAATTATATTGTATATATTTGAAAACTGAACAATGTATGTCCATGCAACACTTATATAATACAAAAATATCCCTATCTTTAAAAAAAAATAACTCAAAATTAAATATTTCAAGTAATTATTAAATAGGAGAATGAGACATCAAAGTTAAAGTTAAATGAGGTTATATCTAACTTAATATGTATCCTTAATTTGACATAGTTATGGACACATGCAACCTTAATTTTATGTTTATCAACATTAGTACATACTTAATTTGATGTAGTGATTGGCATTAATGATCTTTAATTTGGCTTTAATTCCAATGCTAAAATCAAGATTAACATTATTTCTAAGATTGATATTATTTTTAACATTTTTATGATCTCAAGTTCTCAACATAATTTTAAATGCAACATGTACTATTTGTCATTAATCCAATCTCAAAAGTGGACAGACTATAATTTAGATGTGTCACCATGGTTCCATCATGTAAATTATCATTGGTGTCTTGTCAATTATCATTGATGTCTCCTTGGTTGACATCGCAATCCAAAAGAGTTGTCAGATTTGTGTTGCATGTATGACCAAACGATATTAAAAGTATGTTTAAGAATGTATGTTTACAATAAAATGCTGAGAAACCTCACAGAACGATCTGATTCGATTTTATCGATCTGGAAAGACAGGTGAAAGGAAAACACATGGAGAAGAAAAGATGACTTCAGCTTCATCTAAATCCCATTAAACCATGCCGAATAAAAACAACAAAGGAAGCTGAAGGCATATGTGATAAACATGACAAACTTCTTTAGCTAAGTAAGAAAATTATTTTCAAATCACAATGGTGGAAGGAGTTTGCTAAACCCTAATGAAATTATGACTACGACACTCCAAAATGAGAGATCAAATCATAATAATAAAGTGAGAGGATTCCCCTCATTTTATTCTTTCTTTGAACCTTCTAGATTTTTCCCTTTTAGACCAAATCAAACCCTAATATTCACTTAAACATTAAAAATTATTTTTTATGCTTAACTAATTAATTAATTCTTTTATTTAATGTCACTTTAATATTTTGTCATCTTTTAACCCAGTGACACAAAATAAATCGCCATGAGTCCTTTTTTCATGCTCATTATAGTCTATGAGAATTGTATAGGCTACTAATGAAGTCGTCATCCGCCATGATCAATTGGAAGGGGACATTACAATAGAAGAATTAATGGGATCACTTATGTCACATGAAACTAGAATCAACTTGGAAGAAGGGTCTTTGGAACATGATTTCAAGACTCAAAAATCTTTCAACAAAGGCAGAGGCAGAGGAAACAGTGGTAGAAGTAAAAGAGGCAAAGGTAATCATCATGCAGAAGAAAGACCCACATAAGAACACTTAGGACAATCACAACAACCTAAAAACTTACATAATCAAATAGGAAGAGACATAAAATCGACAAACAAATCCATAATGTAGTGCTACTATTGCAAAAAGTCTGGTCACTATGATAATGAATGCAAAAAGAAGCAGTTAGATCAAACAAAGGTAGATCAAATGTCTCCAACAATCAAGGAAAAACTTCTCAAGCAATATTCCTTTCCTTCCATACCTCTTAAGAAACTCACACCAAGGACCTTTGGTTGTTAGACAATGGTTGTAGCAATAATATGACAAGTAACAAAGAATTAATTTCTAGCATTGATACTTCTATCGAATCTAAAATTACTCTGGGTGATGATTATCAAGTTTAAGCTCTAGGAAAAGATATTGTGTATGTTTTAACTAAAAAAGATCAAAAGAAAGACATGCATGATGTCTATTATGTTTTGAACCTTAAACACAATCTCGTAAGAGTAGGAAAATTGATGGAGCATGGCTATGATGTCATATGCAAAGGCTCAACATGCTTAATTATGAATAAACCACCCAATAGGAAACTCATTGCAAAAATTCAAATGACCAAGAATAAGATGTTTCTATTAAATTTAAGAAGTGTCCATTTGTCCCAACGATATTCCCAAAATGTCTCAAACACGTATGAGACTCTATTATGGCAGTCTAGGTTTTCTCATCTCCCTTTTAGGAGTCTTAGTCTTCTCCAAAAACACTCAATGGTCAAAGGACTCCCTGTTTTGAATGAACAAGACTGTCCTTGTGAAAGTTGTTTACTTGGAAAGCATAAAAGAGATAATTTTCCAATAGCCTCTCATAGAAAAAGAAAAAGAACATTTATGATTGGTTCACACATATCTCTATGGACCAATGCAAACCCAATCCATTGGTGGAAGCTTTTATTTTCTAACCTTTGTGGATGATTTCAGTGGGAAATTTTGGGCTTACATTCTTAAAAATAAGTCTAAAACATTTTCAAGGTTCAAAGATTTCAAGGCTGAAGCAGAAAAACAAAGTGGAAAATTTGTAAAAGTGCTCAAGTCAAATGAAGGAGGAGAATATAATTCAAAGGATTTTGCATATTTTTCATAGATAGCATGGCATTATAATGAAAACTACAACNAAGCAAGAAGAAGAAGAAACTCTAGTTGTTTTTTATCCTAAATGCACAAAAAAGCATGCTAGGAATGAATTTCCACTCAATATTATGGAAATCTATGGAATTTTTTAAGAGAAACATCAAACTATAAAATTTCCTTCCTTTCCAAGTATCAAGATTTCCCTAATAGAACAAAAATATAATCTAAAACACCATAATATACCTAGGAACAACTATCAATTTTATGACAAAATACACCATGCTTAAAGTTGACCTAAGGGAACTATTGAGACACACACTTACTATACTCTAGCTAGAAGATGGTCAATTGTAAATCCTGAGGGGGTCGTAGAGGATGTGATGGTTTCTATTTAATCATGAGAGTACCAAACAAATTACATAGTACTACAAACTAAATCCAAACTCAATGGGTACCCCCTCATCCTAATCATACCTTAGATAGCTACAACTAATGCATATATTGGTTGTAGGGTAGGAAACATAACCATTACAAATGGTCAATCACAAAAGAAATGCATACTTTATCCCCCTTCCAATCCAATCATTAACATCGAAACACCTATTTAGGTAGGACAAGAGGAAAGAGAAGAGACATTCTAGGCTATGGTACACCCTCTCCTTATAACTGAAACAAATGTGGCCACAAAAGATACATATGAAGACACTTTCATCCTGAACTACATGCAAAATTGATATCCAAGCCCTATAAAAATTGAAGAATACATAGGCCAAAAATAAGAAGGACAATTTGAATTTGAATTTTATTTGAAAGATATTTCTTGGAAATATTTATTCACTACTGATATTGAACAATATACAATAAAAACATGGAAATATCCCCATCCAAAACTCTAAAAATTAGCAGTAGTTTGATTGTTATCCAGAAACAACATTTACCAGATGTTCTCAGAAAACATGCATTGACATTTGCATGGGATTACAATGACATGAAGGTCATTCGTCCTAAAATTTATACACACCACATCTATATCAAGGATGAATCTTCACCCATTAGGAAACCTCAAAGGAGAATTAACCCTTCCTTAAAAGACATAGTCAAGAGAGTGTTGCAAAACTCCTAGATACAAGATTTACTACCCAATCTCTAATAGTGAATGGATATCACCCTTGGTTATAGTTCCCAAGAAGAATGGAAAATGGAGGGTGTTTGTATGTTACCAATAGCTCAACAAGGCCACAAGAAAGAACCACTTTCCCTTACCTTTCATTGATCAAGGACTAGATTCCCTAGCAATTAAAATTACTTTTCATTCTTAGATGGGTTTAATGGATATAAAAAAATACAGATGAACCTTGAGGACCAAGGGAAATTCACATTTAAACTCCCCTCGAACACATTTGCCTACGAGTTCCTTCCCTTCGGCCTATGCAATTCTCTTGTAACCTTCCAATGAGTTATCCTAAGCTTATTCTTAGAATCATTTGGTACATGACACTATAGAAATATACATGGATGATTTCACTCCATACGGGAATTCATTCCACTAATATAGATCATGCATTAACAAGATGTGAAGAGATAAATCTAGCACTAAGTAATGAAAAATGAAATATGCTCATGAGTGAAGGAATTGTCTTAGGTCACCACATCTCTTATTGGGGGGTTGAAGTAGATCAAGCTAAGGTGAACATAATTCAATACCTTTCTAGGCCTCAAAATAAAAAAATATGTGAGGAGATTTTAGGCTATGCAGGTTACTACCAAAGGTTCATCAAATATTTTAGCAAATTGGCATTCCCCTTCTTCACTCTACTCTCCAAAGACATAGATTATTTCTAGAAAGAATATCGCCAAACAACATTTAACAATATCAAGGGAAAACTTATCTTAGCCCTTGTATTGCAAGGTCCCAAGTGGAATATTCCATTTCACATACTCATAGATGTATGTGATAAGGAATTGGGGGGATTTTAGGTCAACAAGAAGACAAGCATCCATTTGCAATTTATTTTATCAACAATAACTTATCTAGAGATTAACTAAACTATATTGTCACTGAGAAAAAAATAGTTATATATGCCATATATAAGTTTATACATTGTGTCACTAGATCAATAGTGTTTTTCCATACCAGGCATGTTGCCATCATATATTTAATGAAAAAAAATTGATGTTAATGGAAATATAAATAAAAGGTTTTTACTACTATAGGAATTTGATCTAACAATCCTTGACAAACTGGGCAAGTAGAATGTTGTTGCGGATTTCTTATCAAGACTGACAAGTAGTATAGATAATGATGTTGTGGATGATAACTTTCCAAATGAGCACCTCTTTGCAATCTTTATAGAGAATCCTCTCTCTCTTTACATACAAAACTATCTAGCTACAAGGAGATTTCCTCAATACTTCTCTTACAGAGAGCATTGCATAATTGTCAATAAAAATTCCACCTATACAGGGATAAAGGGATACTTCTTCAAGCTTGGACAAGATTAGGTTCTCATAATGTGCATAAGACAAGGTGAGCTACATGAAATTCTACATGCCTTCCATAATGAGCCTTTTGGAGGCTATTATGCTACAAAGAGGGCAACCTACAATATAGTACAAGTTGGATACTATTGACCTTTTCTACATAATAATACTGAACAATATGTCTCCCATTGGGATGAAATTCAATTACAATCCCAATTCTCATTTGAATGCTTTGACAAATGGGGCCTGAACTTTGTGGGGTCCATTGACCCTCCTTCAAGCCAAAAGCATCACATCCTAGTGTGCATTGATTATATAACCAAGTGGGAAAAAGTAAAAGCCATGAAAAATGAAAATGAGGGGAAAATAACATAATTCCTACATGAGAATATATTTTATAGGTTTGGGGTGCCAAGAGAAATTGTAATAGATCAAGGCCCCCAATTCACCTCCAATCTGATTGAGAATATTATGCATTTGAAAAAAATATGCCATAGGAAATCAACTACATACCACCCTAAATCCAATGGTCAGGTATGAATGACCAATGGAGAGTTAGAAAACATCCTCACAAAAACCGTCCAGCTACAGAAACACAACTTGGAAAACCACCATAGGGTTCACACCCCATAGGATAATATATGGAAAAATGGAAATGTTTCCCATAGAATTTGAGGTAGAGACACTTAGAATAGATCCAACCCTAAATCTAGACCTATCCACAGCCCAACAAGAAATATTACAACAACTAATTGCCTTAGATGAATATAGGTAGCGGGCCTTATTTCACATTAAAGTAGTCCAACAACAAAGGAAAATATGACATGCTAAGTTTATCAAGTCCAAGGTTTTCAAAGAAGGGGATTAGGTCCTTCTCTATGAATCCATATTTAAGGATTTCAAAGGAAAACTAAAGACGAGATGGTTGTGGCCATGCCAAGTGGACACATGCTATGACAATGTCTAAGTCAAGATTAGAACCATAAATTAAGAAAAAATATCCACCTTGGTCAATGGCTATGGACTCAAATTCTATAAGAGGCCAGTGATACGGGATGAGTTCACTAATCTCCTCCATAGTCAACAATTAAGTGTGGTTGGTAGTAGCATTGTCCCCAACCCATTCTGATTGGAAAATTCCATTAAAGAAAAAAAAAAAAAGAGGAAAAACCCCATGATGAAAACCCCATTGAGGCATCAGGGACAAAACTATGTTTGAAAAACTTTTGGAAGACAAGAAGAGATCTGCAAATAAAAATTCATGCGTGTTGAAAACCTATACATTCATCATAATGTATAGCATTGGTGAAAACCAGTTATGGCACTAGTTCTTCGACAAAATAAAAGAGAAAGATAAAAGGAAAATAATAATAATAATAGTAAGTAACTTCTTCTTTTTTTCTAGTTTTGCAGGAACAAAATCCCACACCAACTCAATAAAGGCATCAATCCATTCAAGCTCAATGATTAATGTGTACATCAAAAATCAGGAAAGTTTACTTAGTATCCAAGGTTATTCTGCACTTATATTTCTATATACATTAAATTACAAAGTTTATCAAATTTGAAAGGGTCAATTCCTCCTATTTGGTTTGCATCAGCCACTATACTATTGAATCGACAATAAAAGACAATAGTCTCCATCAATTGACATATGACACCGAAAAAAAAAATCAAATAACACTTCCCACTTGAGTACACACCTTTTCCAAAAGAGGGAATAATATTTAGTTATGAATCATCCATTTCTAGACTATGTTATTTTGAACATCAAAATGAATATTGAAGCATCCAAGCAGGAGCCTAACATAATTTTACTAAAGTGTTTGATCCACCTACAACAATCATAAACATGACAACAAGAAAATAATAGTATTTCAAGTCAAATCTTCTCTACATGTCTTCAAGGTAGCTATCAAAAGGCACAAGCCCGGTTCCTAAAATCATTATTTTTAAAGAAACTCGAAAGAGTATGGTTACAAAATCTATCAAAGGAAAACATGCTTCACTCCAAAATACGTGTTTTTCGTTATTTCTTCCTTTATAGATCAAATCTTAAGACTATGGGTCGTGGGTATTTCCACAAGAACACTACTCTTATTTTCATCAATGGAATATTTGTGAAACTGCGACAAATTATTTGTAAAACTACAAACACAAACAAACAAATTATTTAAACAACAAACCCTACGTCAACTTTTAGCATGTTTTCTTTGTTATTGATATTGTTTTATTCATCTTGATCAGTCCCAATGGAATGTTTTATATATATATAAAAGAAAGGAAGCATGTAGTCTTCCCACTTAATCATATTGTTATAGCTATGTGGATGTGGGCTTAGTTTGCATCATGGAATCTTATTTATGGAAAGAGTTTTATCTTTTTTCTCCAAAAGGGTTAACTTTTCATTGTAGGATGCATATTCAAAGAAATTGTTTATAAATTGGATGTTGTTTTCCAGCTCAATTTCTTGAAATATTTGGAATAAATTAAAGAGTTTTATTTATCCTTTTCAAAATGAATTTTGGATGTAGAATGCATATTCTTGTAAAATTCATATTGGTGCTTGAGTCGTTTATCCATGATGCAATGCCAAGGAGGCTAGTGACAACCGATATAGGACCACTGCAATTTCCAATTTTGTTTGATTATACTAATTAATTAGTTAATTATTTAATAGTTTGTTGGTGATTTTTTTGGGTTGTAACTTATGAAATATTTTTAATCTTTCTCTTTTTGGAGAGTTCTTCAGTGATCACGGGGATGCACAAGAAGTTCGATTAAAATAATTTATACCATTACAAAAAATAATAGAAGCACTCTACGTTGGTGATAATATGAAAGAGAAAATATTTTGATAATTGCAATGATGGATCAAACTTAAATACAACTACGGAGATTAAGTATCAATCAAATGGACGATCAATAGGTACAAGATCACATTTCTTCAATTAATGCATGTCCAACATATGGTGTTCCAAAACTCATTTCAAGAACTTATATCAAGCTCAAGTGTTAAGTCATGTTTGTATTAAAACATATCCTCACATGTTGCATTCAATGTGGTGAATTAATCAACCACTTCAAATCATCATTCTAGATGCAAATGGGATTATGGCTATGGCATGAAAAAAACAAATGTTTGTGGTGCTTCAGTGAATTGTCCTTCAAATGCATTTGGGATTATTTCATGGCTTAAAAATTCCCCTTTTCTTCTCGAAGCTCTACAATTCAAGGTTTTGTTTGGTCTCTATATTTGAATTGGATAATTCAGTGAGTTTGACAAATATTTTTTTATCTAGAACAGGAGGATCCCATGGTTCAAAGATGAGCAATGGTGGTAGGTTCACTGAAGGGAATTTGCTTCTAAGTTGGGTTCTCCTGGGTAGGTATAATGGATGGGGTGGTGCCATGTTACCTCTATTTATCTTAGCAAGAGGGACCGAGTCTTTCCTCGTGCACAGCTGGTGGTGTCGTCAATTCTAGGCAATGGTGTTTCACTATGTTCCTAATAATTTCTAGCTTAAGATTTGTGATAACTTGTTAATTTTGAGAGTGGAAGGAGGAAATATTAAACAACTTTTGGGTTGTATCCTGGAAACACCAATTGCACATAGGCATGTTGGTCGCAGTACACTATGTGAGATGACTAAATTCAACAAGTGCTCAAATGCCATAAGGTGAATATCATAGGGAATAAATCTATAATCTCCTCAATTATAGACCAAATTGAGGCTCAAGAGTCAAACAAAGATAGTGAATTTGTTTTCATGATGGAAACCTTGCATCAACAAAGAGAACAAAATGTTGAGTTACAACTTGAGTGTGTTACTCTCAAACAAATGGTTTCTAGTATGGCTAGTATTCATATTGTGGTATTCTCCATGGCCATGTTATTTATTGGTTCCTCGAGTAGCAAGGAGGATGAGAGTTCAACAACAACCAGTAGATGTAAAGATGGAGGTTGTGGATCAAATTTTAGCTAACACATCATTGAAACGAGATAAAACACATGAATAACTAGACAATTCATTTAGTTATATATTATGTTCTTTAAAGTTTGTTTATCACTAGGTGTTTTTGTTAATATATATACATATAATAGAATCCAAAAACATATTTTTGATAAAAGTCATATAGGAATATTCAAAGAGTCATATAGGATTAGAATATGAAGAAGCTCAAGTATTGAACTTACTCATAACAATCAATTTGACAATTATATTGTATATATTTGAAAACTGAACAATGTATGTCCATGCAACACTTATATAATACAAAAATATCCCTATCTTTAAAAAAAAATAACTCAAAATTAAATATTTCAAGTAATTATTAAATAGGAGAATGAGACATCAAAGTTAAAGTTAAATGAGGTTATATCTAACTTAATATGTATCCTTAATTTGACATAGTTATGGACACATGCAACCTTAATTTTATGTTTATCAACATTAGTACATACTTAATTTGATGTAGTGATTGGCATTAATGATCTTTAATTTGGCTTTAATTCCAATGCTAAAATCAAGATTAACATTATTTCTAAGATTGATATTATTTTTAACATTTTTATGATCTCAAGTTCTCAACATAATTTTAAATGCAACATGTACTATTTGTCATTAATCCAATCTCAAAAGTGGACAGACTATAATTTAGATGTGTCACCATGGTTCCATCATGTAAATTATCATTGGTGTCTTGTCAATTATCATTGATGTCTCCTTGGTTGACATCGCAATCCAAAAGAGTTGTCAGATTTGTGTTGCATGTATGACCAAACGATATTAAAAGTATGTTTAAGAATGTATGTTTACAATAAAATGCTGAGAAACCTCACAGAACGATCTGATTCGATTTTATCGATCTGGAAAGACAGGTGAAAGGAAAACACATGGAGAAGAAAAGATGACTTCAGCTTCATCTAAATCCCATTAAACCATGCCGAATAAAAACAACAAAGGAAGCTGAAGGCATATGTGATAAACATGACAAACTTCTTTAGCTAAGTAAGAAAATTATTTTCAAATCACAATGGTGGAAGGAGTTTGCTAAACCCTAATGAAATTATGACTACGACACTCCAAAATGAGAGATCAAATCATAATAATAAAGTGAGAGGATTCCCCTCATTTTATTCTTTCTTTGAACCTTCTAGATTTTTCCCTTTTAGACCAAATCAAACCCTAATATTCACTTAAACATTAAAAATTATTTTTTATGCTTAACTAATTAATTAATTCTTTTATTTAATGTCACTTTAATATTTTGTCATCTTTTAACCCAGTGACACAAAATAAATCGCCATGAGTCCTTTTTTCATGCTCATTATAGTCTATGAGAATTGTATAGGCTACTAATGAAGTCGTCATCCGCCATGATCAATTGGAAGGGGACATTACAATAGAAGAATTAATGGGATCACTTATGTCACATGAAACTAGAATCAACTTGGAAGAAGGGTCTTTGGAACATGATTTCAAGACTCAAAAATCTTTCAACAAAGGCAGAGGCAGAGGAAACAGTGGTAGAAGTAAAAGAGGCAAAGGTAATCATCATGCAGAAGAAAGACCCACATAAGAACACTTAGGACAATCACAACAACCTAAAAACTTACATAATCAAATAGGAAGAGACATAAAATCGACAAACAAATCCATAATGTAGTGCTACTATTGCAAAAAGTCTGGTCACTATGATAATGAATGCAAAAAGAAGCAGTTAGATCAAACAAAGGTAGATCAAATGTCTCCAACAATCAAGGAAAAACTTCTCAAGCAATATTCCTTTCCTTCCATACCTCTTAAGAAACTCACACCAAGGACCTTTGGTTGTTAGACAATGGTTGTAGCAATAATATGACAAGTAACAAAGAATTAATTTCTAGCATTGATACTTCTATCGAATCTAAAATTACTCTGGGTGATGATTATCAAGTTTAAGCTCTAGGAAAAGATATTGTGTATGTTTTAACTAAAAAAGATCAAAAGAAAGACATGCATGATGTCTATTATGTTTTGAACCTTAAACACAATCTCGTAAGAGTAGGAAAATTGATGGAGCATGGCTATGATGTCATATGCAAAGGCTCAACATGCTTAATTATGAATAAACCACCCAATAGGAAACTCATTGCAAAAATTCAAATGACCAAGAATAAGATGTTTCTATTAAATTTAAGAAGTGTCCATTTGTCCCAACGATATTCCCAAAATGTCTCAAACACGTATGAGACTCTATTATGGCAGTCTAGGTTTTCTCATCTCCCTTTTAGGAGTCTTAGTCTTCTCCAAAAACACTCAATGGTCAAAGGACTCCCTGTTTTGAATGAACAAGACTGTCCTTGTGAAAGTTGTTTACTTGGAAAGCATAAAAGAGATAATTTTCCAATAGCCTCTCATAGAAAAAGAAAAAGAACATTTATGATTGGTTCACACATATCTCTATGGACCAATGCAAACCCAATCCATTGGTGGAAGCTTTTATTTTCTAACCTTTGTGGATGATTTCAGTGGGAAATTTTGGGCTTACATTCTTAAAAATAAGTCTAAAACATTTTCAAGGTTCAAAGATTTCAAGGCTGAAGCAGAAAAACAAAGTGGAAAATTTGTAAAAGTGCTCAAGTCAAATGAAGGAGGAGAATATAATTCAAAGGATTTTGCATATTTTTCATAGATAGCATGGCATTATAATGAAAACTACAACCAGATATACTCCATAGAAAAATGGAGTGGTTGAAAGGAAAAATTATATCATCATGAACATGGTAAGAAGTATGCTCATAGAAAAGAATTGTCCAATGACTATTGGGATGAAGTTGTTGATTATTCAGTTTATATCCTGAACAGATATCCAACAACAAGTGTCAAATATAAAGTGAGAAATTCTGGAAACCTTGCATCAACAAAAAGAACAAATTGTTGAGTTACAAGTTGAGTGTGTTACTCTCAAACAAATGGTTGCTAGTATGGCTAGTATTCATACTGTGGTATTCTCTATGACCATGTTATCTATTGGTTCTTCAAGTAACAAGGAAGATGAGAGTTCAACAACAACCAATAGATGTAAAGATGGAGGTTGTGGATCAAATTTTAGCCAACACATCATTGAAACAAGATAAAACACATAGATAACTGAACAATTCATTTAGTTATATATTATGGTCTTTAAAAAAAAAATTGTTACTAAGTGTTTTTGTTAGAATATATACATATAGTAGAATCCAAAAACCTCTTTTTGATAAAAGTCATATAGAAATAAAAGCTCAAATACTGAACTTACTCATAACAATCAATTTGACAATTATATTGTATATATTTGTAAATTTGACAATTATATTGTATATATTTGTAAATTTGACAATTATATTGTATATATTTGTATATTGAACAATGTATGTCCATGCAAGACTTTTATAATACAAAAATATCTCTATCTTTAAAAAAAAAATAACTCAAAATAAATATCTCAAGAAATTATTAAATAGGAAAATGAGACATCAAAGTTAAAGTTAAACAAGGTTATATTTAATTTGATATTTATCCTTAATTTGATATAGTTATGGACACTTGCATTCTCAATTTGATGTTTATCAACATTAGTCCATACTTAATTTGATGTAGTGATTGGCATTAATGGATCTTTAATTTGGCTTTAATTCCAATGTTAAAATCAAGATTAACATTATTTCTAAAATTGATATTATTTTTGGAGTAAGTTAACTTGGGAGCAATCTTCCCTCTTTCCAGGCAAAAAATTGAGTTTGAATCAGGTCAGATTTTCACGAGTAGCTGAGTTTGACATGGATCAAAGTTCCATGCATTTCGTAACTTTATCCTAGATATTTTGTTCCATTTTAAACCAACCCACATACTCCCAAGTTAATCCACTCTATTATTTTTAATGCTCCCAAATTAACCTACTCTGTTATTTTTAATTATTTTTAAAAAAATTATGATTTTTATTTCTTAACATAATTTTAATTTTAAATGCAACATGTACTCTTTATCATCATTAATCCAATTAGACAAACTATAATTTAGATGTGTCAGCATGGTTACATCATCTAAATTATCATTGATGTCTCCTTGGTTGACATCGCAATCCAAAAGAGTTGTCAGATTTGTGTTGCATGTATGACCAAACGATCTTCAAAGTATGTTTAAGAATTTCCAACGTATCAGTTTTGGCAAATCAGGAAACATGAATCATGGTTAGGCCCAAGCCAACTCATAAAAATCATCCATTATTATGGCCAACATGAAAGAGGAATCATGGTTAAGCCAACGATAAGTGAACACATGGTAAACCAAATGTCAACTTATAAAAATCCACAATTATTATAGATATATGAAAGTTAGAGTCTCATCAAATTTTATTATTAGAGATATTTTGAAAATGTAGTTTGAATATTTTAGGAAATGATTTTTTTTTATCAGAAATCTTGCTAGAAATGTTAGATTTGTAGATTTGAAAGATTATTTTTGTATAATCAAAATGTTTCAAAGATTTTTCAAGAATTTTTCAATATACCAATCTATTTCAATATTCAAAAATGAATTTTAAATAATAATAAAAAATAATGATTTCATACAGATTTAGATTTAGATCTAGAAATGTTAGATTTATGATTTCATTTACTTATGTCGAAAGGCTATTGACAATGGGCACATTTAATATGTTTTTAGTACTTAATCAGTTTTGTATGGACAAGATTAAATGTTGTTGGAATATTCTTAGTCATCCCAATAAATCAATGGTTGTGATTTNAAAGACATAGTCAAGAGAGTGTTGCAAAACTCCTAGATACAAGATTTACTACCCAATCTCTAATAGTGAATGGATATCACCCTTGGTTATAGTTCCCAAGAAGAATGGAAAATGGAGGGTGTTTGTATGTTACCAATAGCTCAACAAGGCCACAAGAAAGAACCACTTTCCCTTACCTTTCATTGATCAAGGACTAGATTCCCTAGCAATTAAAATTACTTTTCATTCTTAGATGGGTTTAATGGATATAAAAAAATACAGATGAACCTTGAGGACCAAGGGAAATTCACATTTAAACTCCCCTCGAACACATTTGCCTACGAGTTCCTTCCCTTCGGCCTATGCAATTCTCTTGTAACCTTCCAATGAGTTATCCTAAGCTTATTCTTAGAATCATTTGGTACATGACACTATAGAAATATACATGGATGATTTCACTCCATACGGGAATTCATTCCACTAATATAGATCATGCATTAACAAGATGTGAAGAGATAAATCTAGCACTAAGTAATGAAAAATGAAATATGCTCATGAGTGAAGGAATTGTCTTAGGTCACCACATCTCTTATTGGGGGGTTGAAGTAGATCAAGCTAAGGTGAACATAATTCAATACCTTTCTAGGCCTCAAAATAAAAAAATATGTGAGGAGATTTTAGGCTATGCAGGTTACTACCAAAGGTTCATCAAATATTTTAGCAAATTGGCATTCCCCTTCTTCACTCTACTCTCCAAAGACATAGATTATTTCTAGAAAGAATATCGCCAAACAACATTTAACAATATCAAGGGAAAACTTATCTTAGCCCTTGTATTGCAAGGTCCCAAGTGGAATATTCCATTTCACATACTCATAGATGTATGTGATAAGGAATTGGGGGGATTTTAGGTCAACAAGAAGACAAGCATCCATTTGCAATTTATTTTATCAACAATAACTTATCTAGAGATTAACTAAACTATATTGTCACTGAGAAAAAAATAGTTATATATGCCATATATAAGTTTATACATTGTGTCACTAGATCAATAGTGTTTTTCCATACCAGGCATGTTGCCATCATATATTTAATGAAAAAAAATTGATGTTAATGGAAATATAAATAAAAGGTTTTTACTACTATAGGAATTTGATCTAACAATCCTTGACAAACTGGGCAAGTAGAATGTTGTTGCGGATTTCTTATCAAGACTGACAAGTAGTATAGATAATGATGTTGTGGATGATAACTTTCCAAATGAGCACCTCTTTGCAATCTTTATAGAGAATCCTCTCTCTCTTTACATACAAAACTATCTAGCTACAAGGAGATTTCCTCAATACTTCTCTTACAGAGAGCATTGCATAATTGTCAATAAAAATTCCACCTATACAGGGATAAAGGGATACTTCTTCAAGCTTGGACAAGATTAGGTTCTCATAATGTGCATAAGACAAGGTGAGCTACATGAAATTCTACATGCCTTCCATAATGAGCCTTTTGGAGGCTATTATGCTACAAAGAGGGCAACCTACAATATAGTACAAGTTGGATACTATTGACCTTTTCTACATAATAATACTGAACAATATGTCTCCCATTGGGATGAAATTCAATTACAATCCCAATTCTCATTTGAATGCTTTGACAAATGGGGCCTGAACTTTGTGGGGTCCATTGACCCTCCTTCAAGCCAAAAGCATCACATCCTAGTGTGCATTGATTATATAACCAAGTGGGAAAAAGTAAAAGCCATGAAAAATGAAAATGAGGGGAAAATAACATAATTCCTACATGAGAATATATTTTATAGGTTTGGGGTGCCAAGAGAAATTGTAATAGATCAAGGCCCCCAATTCACCTCCAATCTGATTGAGAATATTATGCATTTGAAAAAAATATGCCATAGGAAATCAACTACATACCACCCTAAATCCAATGGTCAGGTATGAATGACCAATGGAGAGTTAGAAAACATCCTCACAAAAACCGTCCAGCTACAGAAACACAACTTGGAAAACCACCATAGGGTTCACACCCCATAGGATAATATATGGAAAAATGGAAATGTTTCCCATAGAATTTGAGGTAGAGACACTTAGAATAGATCCAACCCTAAATCTAGACCTATCCACAGCCCAACAAGAAATATTACAACAACTAATTGCCTTAGATGAATATAGGTAGCGGGCCTTATTTCACATTAAAGTAGTCCAACAACAAAGGAAAATATGACATGCTAAGTTTATCAAGTCCAAGGTTTTCAAAGAAGGGGATTAGGTCCTTCTCTATGAATCCATATTTAAGGATTTCAAAGGAAAACTAAAGACGAGATGGTTGTGGCCATGCCAAGTGGACACATGCTATGACAATGTCTAAGTCAAGATTAGAACCATAAATTAAGAAAAAATATCCACCTTGGTCAATGGCTATGGACTCAAATTCTATAAGAGGCCAGTGATACGGGATGAGTTCACTAATCTCCTCCATAGTCAACAATTAAGTGTGGTTGGTAGTAGCATTGTCCCCAACCCATTCTGATTGGAAAATTCCATTAAAGAAAAAAAAAAAAAGAGGAAAAACCCCATGATGAAAACCCCATTGAGGCATCAGGGACAAAACTATGTTTGAAAAACTTTTGGAAGACAAGAAGAGATCTGCAAATAAAAATTCATGCGTGTTGAAAACCTATACATTCATCATAATGTATAGCATTGGTGAAAACCAGTTATGGCACTAGTTCTTCGACAAAATAAAAGAGAAAGATAAAAGGAAAATAATAATAATAATAGTAAGTAACTTCTTCTTTTTTTCTAGTTTTGCAGGAACAAAATCCCACACCAACTCAATAAAGGCATCAATCCATTCAAGCTCAATGATTAATGTGTACATCAAAAATCAGGAAAGTTTACTTAGTATCCAAGGTTATTCTGCACTTATATTTCTATATACATTAAATTACAAAGTTTATCAAATTTGAAAGGGTCAATTCCTCCTATTTGGTTTGCATCAGCCACTATACTATTGAATCGACAATAAAAGACAATAGTCTCCATCAATTGACATATGACACCGAAAAAAAAAATCAAATAACACTTCCCACTTGAGTACACACCTTTTCCAAAAGAGGGAATAATATTTAGTTATGAATCATCCATTTCTAGACTATGTTATTTTGAACATCAAAATGAATATTGAAGCATCCAAGCAGGAGCCTAACATAATTTTACTAAAGTGTTTGATCCACCTACAACAATCATAAACATGACAACAAGAAAATAATAGTATTTCAAGTCAAATCTTCTCTACATGTCTTCAAGGTAGCTATCAAAAGGCACAAGCCCGGTTCCTAAAATCATTATTTTTAAAGAAACTCGAAAGAGTATGGTTACAAAATCTATCAAAGGAAAACATGCTTCACTCCAAAATACGTGTTTTTCGTTATTTCTTCCTTTATAGATCAAATCTTAAGACTATGGGTCGTGGGTATTTCCACAAGAACACTACTCTTATTTTCATCAATGGAATATTTGTGAAACTGCGACAAATTATTTGTAAAACTACAAACACAAACAAACAAATTATTTAAACAACAAACCCTACGTCAACTTTTAGCATGTTTTCTTTGTTATTGATATTGTTTTATTCATCTTGATCAGTCCCAATGGAATGTTTTATATATATATAAAAGAAAGGAAGCATGTAGTCTTCCCACTTAATCATATTGTTATAGCTATGTGGATGTGGGCTTAGTTTGCATCATGGAATCTTATTTATGGAAAGAGTTTTATCTTTTTTCTCCAAAAGGGTTAACTTTTCATTGTAGGATGCATATTCAAAGAAATTGTTTATAAATTGGATGTTGTTTTCCAGCTCAATTTCTTGAAATATTTGGAATAAATTAAAGAGTTTTATTTATCCTTTTCAAAATGAATTTTGGATGTAGAATGCATATTCTTGTAAAATTCATATTGGTGCTTGAGTCGTTTATCCATGATGCAATGCCAAGGAGGCTAGTGACAACCGATATAGGACCACTGCAATTTCCAATTTTGTTTGATTATACTAATTAATTAGTTAATTATTTAATAGTTTGTTGGTGATTTTTTTGGGTTGTAACTTATGAAATATTTTTAATCTTTCTCTTTTTGGAGAGTTCTTCAGTGATCACGGGGATGCACAAGAAGTTCGATTAAAATAATTTATACCATTACAAAAAATAATAGAAGCACTCTACGTTGGTGATAATATGAAAGAGAAAATATTTTGATAATTGCAATGATGGATCAAACTTAAATACAACTACGGAGATTAAGTATCAATCAAATGGACGATCAATAGGTACAAGATCACATTTCTTCAATTAATGCATGTCCAACATATGGTGTTCCAAAACTCATTTCAAGAACTTATATCAAGCTCAAGTGTTAAGTCATGTTTGTATTAAAACATATCCTCACATGTTGCATTCAATGTGGTGAATTAATCAACCACTTCAAATCATCATTCTAGATGCAAATGGGATTATGGCTATGGCATGAAAAAAACAAATGTTTGTGGTGCTTCAGTGAATTGTCCTTCAAATGCATTTGGGATTATTTCATGGCTTAAAAATTCCCCTTTTCTTCTCGAAGCTCTACAATTCAAGGTTTTGTTTGGTCTCTATATTTGAATTGGATAATTCAGTGAGTTTGACAAATATTTTTTTATCTAGAACAGGAGGATCCCATGGTTCAAAGATGAGCAATGGTGGTAGGTTCACTGAAGGGAATTTGCTTCTAAGTTGGGTTCTCCTGGGTAGGTATAATGGATGGGGTGGTGCCATGTTACCTCTATTTATCTTAGCAAGAGGGACCGAGTCTTTCCTCGTGCACAGCTGGTGGTGTCGTCAATTCTAGGCAATGGTGTTTCACTATGTTCCTAATAATTTCTAGCTTAAGATTTGTGATAACTTGTTAATTTTGAGAGTGGAAGGAGGAAATATTAAACAACTTTTGGGTTGTATCCTGGAAACACCAATTGCACATAGGCATGTTGGTCGCAGTACACTATGTGAGATGACTAAATTCAACAAGTGCTCAAATGCCATAAGGTGAATATCATAGGGAATAAATCTATAATCTCCTCAATTATAGACCAAATTGAGGCTCAAGAGTCAAACAAAGATAGTGAATTTGTTTTCATGATGGAAACCTTGCATCAACAAAGAGAACAAAATGTTGAGTTACAACTTGAGTGTGTTACTCTCAAACAAATGGTTTCTAGTATGGCTAGTATTCATATTGTGGTATTCTCCATGGCCATGTTATTTATTGGTTCCTCGAGTAGCAAGGAGGATGAGAGTTCAACAACAACCAGTAGATGTAAAGATGGAGGTTGTGGATCAAATTTTAGCTAACACATCATTGAAACGAGATAAAACACATGAATAACTAGACAATTCATTTAGTTATATATTATGTTCTTTAAAGTTTGTTTATCACTAGGTGTTTTTGTTAATATATATACATATAATAGAATCCAAAAACATATTTTTGATAAAAGTCATATAGGAATATTCAAAGAGTCATATAGGATTAGAATATGAAGAAGCTCAAGTATTGAACTTACTCATAACAATCAATTTGACAATTATATTGTATATATTTGAAAACTGAACAATGTATGTCCATGCAACACTTATATAATACAAAAATATCCCTATCTTTAAAAAAAAATAACTCAAAATTAAATATTTCAAGTAATTATTAAATAGGAGAATGAGACATCAAAGTTAAAGTTAAATGAGGTTATATCTAACTTAATATGTATCCTTAATTTGACATAGTTATGGACACATGCAACCTTAATTTTATGTTTATCAACATTAGTACATACTTAATTTGATGTAGTGATTGGCATTAATGATCTTTAATTTGGCTTTAATTCCAATGCTAAAATCAAGATTAACATTATTTCTAAGATTGATATTATTTTTAACATTTTTATGATCTCAAGTTCTCAACATAATTTTAAATGCAACATGTACTATTTGTCATTAATCCAATCTCAAAAGTGGACAGACTATAATTTAGATGTGTCACCATGGTTCCATCATGTAAATTATCATTGGTGTCTTGTCAATTATCATTGATGTCTCCTTGGTTGACATCGCAATCCAAAAGAGTTGTCAGATTTGTGTTGCATGTATGACCAAACGATATTAAAAGTATGTTTAAGAATGTATGTTTACAATAAAATGCTGAGAAACCTCACAGAACGATCTGATTCGATTTTATCGATCTGGAAAGACAGGTGAAAGGAAAACACATGGAGAAGAAAAGATGACTTCAGCTTCATCTAAATCCCATTAAACCATGCCGAATAAAAACAACAAAGGAAGCTGAAGGCATATGTGATAAACATGACAAACTTCTTTAGCTAAGTAAGAAAATTATTTTCAAATCACAATGGTGGAAGGAGTTTGCTAAACCCTAATGAAATTATGACTACGACACTCCAAAATGAGAGATCAAATCATAATAATAAAGTGAGAGGATTCCCCTCATTTTATTCTTTCTTTGAACCTTCTAGATTTTTCCCTTTTAGACCAAATCAAACCCTAATATTCACTTAAACATTAAAAATTATTTTTTATGCTTAACTAATTAATTAATTCTTTTATTTAATGTCACTTTAATATTTTGTCATCTTTTAACCCAGTGACACAAAATAAATCGCCATGAGTCCTTTTTTCATGCTCATTATAGTCTATGAGAATTGTATAGGCTACTAATGAAGTCGTCATCCGCCATGATCAATTGGAAGGGGACATTACAATAGAAGAATTAATGGGATCACTTATGTCACATGAAACTAGAATCAACTTGGAAGAAGGGTCTTTGGAACATGATTTCAAGACTCAAAAATCTTTCAACAAAGGCAGAGGCAGAGGAAACAGTGGTAGAAGTAAAAGAGGCAAAGGTAATCATCATGCAGAAGAAAGACCCACATAAGAACACTTAGGACAATCACAACAACCTAAAAACTTACATAATCAAATAGGAAGAGACATAAAATCGACAAACAAATCCATAATGTAGTGCTACTATTGCAAAAAGTCTGGTCACTATGATAATGAATGCAAAAAGAAGCAGTTAGATCAAACAAAGGTAGATCA
Organism: Picea glauca; assembly: GCA_000966675.3. NCBI lineage: Eukaryota > Viridiplantae > Streptophyta > Pinopsida > Pinales > Pinaceae > Picea > Picea glauca. Next base: position 166,423 of record JZKD02S1826979.1, on the reverse strand, counting down.
AATGTCTCCAACAATCAAGGAAAAACTTCTCAAGCAATATTCCTTTCCTTCCATACCTCTTAAGAAACTCACACCAAGGACCTTTGGTTGTTAGACAATGGTTGTAGCAATAATATGACAAGTAACAAAGAATTAATTTCTAGCATTGATACTTCTATCGAATCTAAAATTACTCTGGGTGATGATTATCAAGTTTAAGCTCTAGGAAAAGATATTGTGTATGTTTTAACTAAAAAAGATCAAAAGAAAGACATGCATGATGTCTATTATGTTTTGAACCTTAAACACAATCTCGTAAGAGTAGGAAAATTGATGGAGCATGGCTATGATGTCATATGCAAAGGCTCAACATGCTTAATTATGAATAAACCACCCAATAGGAAACTCATTGCAAAAATTCAAATGACCAAGAATAAGATGTTTCTATTAAATTTAAGAAGTGTCCATTTGTCCCAACGATATTCCCAAAATGTCTCAAACACGTATGAGACTCTATTATGGCAGTCTAGGTTTTCTCATCTCCCTTTTAGGAGTCTTAGTCTTCTCCAAAAACACTCAATGGTCAAAGGACTCCCTGTTTTGAATGAACAAGACTGTCCTTGTGAAAGTTGTTTACTTGGAAAGCATAAAAGAGATAATTTTCCAATAGCCTCTCATAGAAAAAGAAAAAGAACATTTATGATTGGTTCACACATATCTCTATGGACCAATGCAAACCCAATCCATTGGTGGAAGCTTTTATTTTCTAACCTTTGTGGATGATTTCAGTGGGAAATTTTGGGCTTACATTCTTAAAAATAAGTCTAAAACATTTTCAAGGTTCAAAGATTTCAAGGCTGAAGCAGAAAAACAAAGTGGAAAATTTGTAAAAGTGCTCAAGTCAAATGAAGGAGGAGAATATAATTCAAAGGATTTTGCATATTTTTCATAGATAGCATGGCATTATAATGAAAACTACAACTAGATATACTCCATAGAAAAATGGAGTGGTTGAAAGGAAAAATTATATCATCATGAACATGGTAAGAAGTATGTTCATAGAAAAGAATTGTCCAATGACTATTGGGATGAAGTTGTTGATTATTCAGTTTATATCCTGAACAAATATCCAACAACAAGTGTCAAATATAAAGTGAGAAATTATGGAAACCTTGCATCAACAAAAAGAACAAATTGTTGAATTACAAGTTGAGTGTGTTACTCTCAAACAAATGGTTGCTAGTATGGCTAGTATTCATATTGTGGTATTCTCTATGACCATGTTATCTATTGGTTCTTCAAGTAACAAGGAGGATGAGAGTTCAACAACAACCAATAGATGTAAAGATGGAGGTTGTGGATCAAATTTTAGCCAACACATCATTGAAACAAGATAAAACACATAGATAACTAAACAATTCATTTAGTTATATATTATGGTCTTTAAAAAAAATTATTACTAAGTGTTTTTGTTAGGATATATACATATAGTAGAATCCAAAAACCTCTTTTTGATAAAAGTCGTATAAAAATAAAAGCTCAAGTACTGAACTTACTCATAACAATCAATTTGACAATTATATTGTATATATTTGTATATTGAACAATGTATGTCCATGCAAGACTCTTATAATACAAAAATATCTCTATCTTTAAAAAAAAATAACTTAAAATAAATATCTCAAAAAATTATTAAATAGGAAAATGAGACATCAAAGTTAAAGTTAAACAAGGTTATAGTTAACTTGATATTTATCCTTAATTTGACATAATTATGGACACTTGCATTCTCAATTTGATGCTTATCAACATTAGTCCATACTTAATTTGATGTAGTGATTGGCATTAATGGATCTTTAATTTGGCGTTAATTCCAATGTTAAAATCAAGATTAACATTATTTTTAAAATTGATATTATTTTTGGAGTAAGTTAACTTGGGAGCAATCGCAAAAAAATGGGCTTGAATTCGGTCAGATTTTCACGGGTAGCTTGAGTTTGACATGGATCAAAGTTCCATACATTTTGTAACTTTACCTTAGAAGTTTAGTCCCATTTTAAACCAACCCACATACTCCCGAGTTAATTCACTCTATTATTTTTAATGCTCCCAAATTAACCCACTCCATTATTTTTAATTATTTTTTAAAAATTTATGATTTCTATTTCTTAACATAATTTTAAATGCAACATTTACTCTTTATCATCATTAATCCAATTATCATCATTAATCCAATTGGACAAACTATAATTTAGATGTGTCAGCATGGTTACATCATCTAAATTATCATCGATGTCTCCTTGGTTGACATCGCAATCGAAAAGAGTTGTCAGATTTATGTTGCATGTATGACCAAACGATCTTTAAAGTATGTTTAAGAATTTCCAACGTATCAGTTTTGGCAAATCAGGAAACATGAATCATGGTTACGCCCAAGCCAACTCATAAAAATCATCCATTATTATGGCCAGCATGAAAGAGGAATCATGGTTAAGCCAACGATAAGTGAACACATGGTAAATCAAATGTCAACTTATAAAAATCCACAATTATTATAGATATATGAAAGTTAGAGTCTCATCAAATTTTATTATTAGAGATATTTTGAAAATGTAGTTTGAATATTTTAGGAAATGATTTTTTTTTATCAGAAATCTTGCTAGAAATGTTAGATTTGTAGATTTGAAAGATTATTTTTGTATAATCAAAATGTTTCAAAGATTTTTCAAGAATTTTTCAATATACCAATCTATTTCAATATTCAAAAATGAATTTTAAATAATAATAAAAAATAATGATTTCATACAGATTTAGATTTAGATCTAGAAATGTTAGATTTATGATTTCATTTACTTATGTCGAAAGGCTATTGACAATGGGCACATTTAATATGTTTTTAGTACTTAATCAGTTTTGTATGGACAAGATTAAATGTTGTTGGAATATTCTTAGTCATCCCAATAAATCAATGGTTGTGATTT
>JZKD02S1826979.1:140525-154972 GCA_000966675.3 Picea glauca | reverse complement strand
AAAATGTCAAAGTTTCAACTTAATATCAATTCAATACATGGTAAAAAAAATACTCTTCACCTAATTTTAAATCTATTTAATTTTTAAATATTTAATTAAAATTCTAAAATCTATTTAATTTTTAAATATTTAATTAAAATTCTAAAGAAATTAAAACTCTCATTTATTATGTTCATACTGGAAGGAAAAAATATTACATTATTAAATGACTCTTCAAAACTATATTCATAGTCAAATTGTAAAAAATGGATTGTTACATAATTAAATGATTCTCAAACAAAGTCTTAAAGTCTCTCAAAGTTTAGTGAATTGAGTTGAAAAGTTTTGACATGTAATTACTTGGAGTGCCTGTCAAAAATCTTAGTAATTAAATAAGCTATAGGTTATATGGTAGAGGCTCTAAGCTATACGCATGGCTTCACCAAGGTTAGTGAATCGTAACTAGTTGAAGTTTGAAGAAATAAATGAGTATGTATGGGTGGGCAGACACACACGGTGCGCCTCACTACAAGTTAGATGAAGCAATAAATAAATGACAGTAAGTGTAACTTTTCCCACACTCCACCATATTTGGATTTCAAATGAATTAATAAATAAATGACGGTAATTATAACTTTTCCCACACTCCAGCATATTTGGATTTCAATTTTGATTCAATGTGGCATCATCATATCCTATCTCGTTCACCCTGGTTGGTTTTCTACATGTCACAGGGTCTACTGGTATTCATGTCCCATATCGCCTGTCGGATGTCCAAGTCCCACAACATGTGAAAAGGAGGAGGGAGGTGACGAGGGCAGGCATCGCTGCTCAGGATATGTTGTTTCCTACTGTCATAGCTCAGGAATGATGGATCGATGGTAGAAAATGTGGGCTTAAAACACACAAGGATATAACCTCTAAATTTGTTCTCTCCAAGCGGTAGCGGATCACCTCACCCATTATACAGACGTTTGAGCAGTAGCGAGTCACGCCCAGGTAGGAAAGGAAGGAACCCAATGAATGGGCGCATGGAGGTTTTAGTTATGCTCTACTCCAATGGGTCTCCTCCTCCTCTCCATTAACTTCCAAGAGTTTTATTCACAGTTGGGTATGCTCCAGTGACTTTGATGGCTAACGATAGGTAAGTTTGGAATTTGGAAATTTGAATTGAGTAAGTTAGAATCATGCATTGTATGGAATAGTCGTTTCGTTCCTCACAAATTTTATAGATTTATAGTTTCAAGTAATCAAATTCATTGTTTTTTTTATGGATCGAGATCATTTTGTAAAATTTGATTGGTAATTTTTTGGGTGCAAATAAGTTTATAGCTTCACAAACTGTAGTCTTGTTGCTTAGAGCTATGGCTCTAGCCGACTCAAGTTAGGGTTTTCAACTAGTTGCCTCCGACTCCCTCTGGCTCCCTTTGTTCACTATAACTAGCTCATCCCTTTTCCCTTCCCTATCTATCAATATTTAACTCAAAATGATGCTTTGAAAATCTGCCCAAAACAGTGATGTAACAAGTGTTGGACTCTGAATTTTATAAATATAAAAGATTTCAGACCAAAAAAACTATAAGCATCATTGTATCATGATTAATGACAATGTGTGAGTCACTATGGACTCTCATGAGTTTGTTTTTGATAACTCACCTCCAAAAAACAACTATATCTTTGTTTTGATAGGGTCTGGGGGTGTTTAATTAAGGAATGGCTTCTTGCTTGGGAATGGGGAATGGTCTCTTTTTCATAGAGAATAGGCAATGAATAGACAAATATTATTGGAAGACAAATATAACTGGAAGTTGGTTAGGAGATTGAGTCTTGAACTGGATTTTTTTTTTTTTTTAAATTGACACTTATGAATCTGCATGAAACGTAGAATGACATGCATGAAAAACAAATGGTTGTCATCAAATTTTCACTTGACAGTCGGGTTAAATTTGAAATTCCAAGCCTTATCCGAACGATCTACTGGAAATTCCCCTGGAACGAAGATATATTGGTTTGGTTCGCTAGAAAGTTCTCACTCACATTTCGAATCGAGTCAACTAATTCATTGCTGAGGAGCCAACCAAAATATAAATAGCATCGAGGATCCCAAAAGACCACCACACGAATCAAATCGAATTTGATCAATAATTCGGCCAAATCAAACCAATAATTCGGCCAAATCAACACAAAAAAATAAAACATTTAAACTAAGACAATAAATTCTAATCATAGTGCTATCATCATTATTATAAATATTTTAAAACCTGGATTCTAGTCAAAGTTCCATCATTATAGTAACTAAAGAGGAGAGCTGGTGAAAAACGTGACGGTGCTTCGATATCGTGAGCGTGAAGTACTGATAGATTAGCTTAATACATAGATTAGGTGAGGACCGCTGAAGAAGGAGGTCTGTCTCATATAACGTGCGCATCCAGATTAACTTTTTTTAATGTTTTTTTTTTAAGTTAATACATATCCATGGGAAATCTAGAATAAGGTAGACCGAGTATAGTTTTGCAAAGTAAAGTAAAGATGAGGGCATTATGAATTTTATATTATAATAAATTAAAATTAAATTCTTCAATTTGTGTTTCCAAATCCCAAAGCTGCGGAGAAGCGCCTTTAACAAGATGTTAAAACATCACATTTTCAATTTAAAAGTTTTTTATTTATTTTAAATGTATTTTTTTCCTATAAACGAAAAGATAATTGTTCACTCATAAGTTTTATGGATTCTAAAATCTCTCTCATATATATTTTGTTAATTGGATCTATTTTTCCTAATTGTATGATAAAGTATTAGTTTGTATTTTTCACTCAGCTTATCATTGTTTTTTTAATATAATTGTTCACTCATAAGTTTTATGGATTCTAAAATCTCTCTCATATATATTTTGTTAATTGGATCTACTTTTCCTAATTGTATGATAAAGTATTAGTTTGTATTTTTCACTCAGCTTATCATTGTTTTTTTAATATTTGTGGGTTTTTTTCAAAGAGAAAAAAGTATTTATATTAGTAAATATAAAGATGTTTTTAACAAAATATCCATATGTTGTTGTCCATAATTATTCTCTTTGGCATAATCATATTCCGTAAATATGTATGATGTCCAAAATATAACATCAACTTTTTTTTTCAATGCAGTTTTAAAAAAAAACATATTCTTCAACTTTTGCAAAAGAAATATTATACAATTGTTATTCTTTCGAAACTCTATGTATGTATTTATGTTCCCTTTGCATGGTATATCACATCTTCTTCCAGTTGTAGTGCTTGCTTTGATAATTGATCAACTTCTTTATTGAATTATATATAAATATGTTGTGCTTTCAAGTGTTGGAACTTCCCACTCAACATTCAAATTTTTGTCATCTAAGGTTGAAGAGTACTCACATGTAGATTATTTTTATGAGAAAACCAGTCAATAATTATCTTTGAGTCTCCTACTAGTTGTAAACTTTTAATCTTTTTGAAATGAGCAAAGTATAAAATACACCACATTGCTAAAAGTTCACCCCTGGTATTAGTTCCAGAGCCACAATTCATCTTAAGATTGTATGAACCCAACTCTTGACACTTTAATATTGCTCCTGCACCACATTTTGAGCCCTCACATTGTGAGGCTCCATCAAAGAAACCCACTGCAAGATTCTCATCTAACATTGGAGGCCTAGCAACCCTATGAGTTTGAAAATTTTGTTTTTTTTTTTTTTGTTTTCACCCAGATCTTGTATAATTTTGTTGCAAACCCTCACCAAAGAAAGTGTATGTTCTTCAAAAATAATCAAATTCATGTGTTTCCAGATCTCCCAACAAATAAAACAAGGAACTTATTTCCAAAACTCAATCTCCTTTACCCAATTCTGATAACACTCACAAAGGAATCCTCCTCCCCAATTCCTCTTTAAATTAAGTTCCTTTATGATGGAACTCCATATGTCTTTGGTAAATAGGAAATCAACCATTAGATGATTCAAAGTTTCCTCCTTAATTCCACACAAAACACATCAGCTAGGACCAATCAGACCTCTTTTTGTCAAATTATCCCAAGTAAGTATTTTATTTCCAAACATTAACCAAGAGAATAATTTAACTTTTAATGGTAACTGCGACTTCCAAAGTTCTATGTACCATTCATTTTGAAAGCCCTCATTATCATCTTGAATTTGTACTTCATAGGCTTGCTTTGCATTTACTTGTCCTCCTTTGGTATTCCAAGGCCACATTAATGTATCATTTTCTGCATGTAATTCAAATCCAGACCCAACTAAGCCTTTTACATATAAATCTCATTCCTCTTTCTGTTCTCCATCTCAACCAAGAGTCTCTGCAATTTTCCATATTAAAGAGTTTTGGTCCTCAGTTACAAGTAAGTCTATCTCTGCTAGAAATTTTACGTCAATTGAATGCAAAGTACTTGTTAAATTCTTTGATAATTTAAAGTATGATTATGTCCCAATCATCGGATCCTCTCCTATCCTAATATTGCATCCATTTCTCGGCTTCTAAGCAAGCCAATCACTGATGATAGGTAAGGAGGTCGTCAGTGCTCTCCAATAGTTTGACATACCAGACCATTTTTTCCTCCCTTCCCTCAACCACTCAATGACATTTTTCTTTTTCAGATACTTCTTATGTACCACTTCATGCCAGAGACCAGGAACCATAAGGCATCTCCACAAACTCTTTGTTGCCAATGATTTTCCAAACTAGAAAATGTATTTTAAACCCCGTCCTCCTTTCTTTTTTGGTTTGGCAATTCTTTTCCAGTTTACCAAGTGTATACTTTCTTTTTCTTTTTTTCTCAATCCATATGAAACTGAACATCTTTCTTCTAATTTTATTTAGAGGAATTTTAGGAATCTTTGCCAATGATAGCCAGTAAACATGTATACTTTCTAATATTGATTTTACAAATGTTACTCTTCCCCCTAAAGTAAGCCATCTATGACTCCAATTCGAGATTATTTTTTCTATTTTTTTTGCAGCCAACTCCAGTTGGCCACAGTATAGCAGTTTGGTTTAATATATAACCCCAAATACTTAAACCCAGCTTCAATTGATTTAACTTCAAAAGGTAGTATATCTTTTAACATTGAGAGCTCCTCCCCTGTCCATCCTGCTTCTAGGAAAAGTGACTTATGTGAACTAAAGGACATCCTCGTCGCATTACAAAACAAATCAAGTGCCTCCTTTAAGACTTGTCATTCTGTGAGAAATTTTTTCCCAAACAACAAGACATCATCCACAAATAGTAAATGAGTAATTATGATTCCATTTGCAACTAAAACACCTTCAATTTTCCCTTCTTCAACCAGCTTCGGAATGATTCTACTCAATCCTTCCACAATAAGTAAAAAGAGTAATGGAGATAGGGGGCATCCTTGCCTCAATCCTCTTGTAATGTTGAAAAGGCTGGAAGGGACACCATTTATTAAGACAGAGAAATTTGCATAATTTACACACCCCATTAATCAATTGCTTCTAGACTCATGCCAATCTGAAGTAAGACTAACCTTAGAAATCCCCAATCCACCCTATCATAAACCTTCATCGTATCAAGTTTTAGGACCAACATTTTTTTGTTTTTTTTTCATATTTAAAGTATGCAAGGCTTCCTGTGCCACTCCTATGGCATATGTAATTTGTCTACCCTCCAAAAATCCAAACTGTTCCTTTGAAATACTCGTTGAAAGAGAGGATTTTATTCTAGCAGCAATAATTTTTGTAATAATCTTGTAAATCAAATTAAAGAGTGAAATTGGTCTAAATCCTTCAAAAGTATTGGGTTTGTCACTTTTAGGGATAAGTGATAGAAAGGTAGCATTCATGGCTCCTGAAACCTTACCTTTTAGTCTATATTCTTCCACCACAGCCAGCGGTTTAGGCCCCAAAAGATCAAAAAAATTCAAAAAAAATTGGACAGTCCAACAATCCGGCCCAGGACTTTTTGATGCATCAAATCCTTTTAGAGTTGACAGTACTTCAGATATTGTAACCGGATCAGCAATTCTAAGACCCTCTTCCTCAGACAAAATTCTAGGATAGGCTCTAATAATTGCCAATTGGTTTGAAATAGAGAGATTCTCCTAAGTTTTAAAGATGTTTCGAAAGTATCCAATGGCTTCCTTTTTTAAAGCCTGTTGGCTTGTAATTTTGGAACCATCCTCCTTTTTAATATCCCAGATGGCATTTGATTGTTTTCTATAACTTGCATAGACATGAAAAAACTTTGTATTTTTGTCTCCTGATGCAAGCCAAATAATCCTACTCTTTTGTCGCCAAGTTTCCTCCTCCTGCTTTAAAAGAAACAATGTTCTTTTTTCTTTCTCTAAGATCAATACTTTTTTTTCATCCTTCTCAAAACCCCCAGGAAATTCAGAATAAAGGATATCTAAGTCTTTTTCGAGTTGAGTTAATTCCTCCTTTTCCAAATATTTTTTATTCCTCTCCCACTCAATGACCAAAGACTTGAGTAATTTTAGTTTTTGTACTAGGGACTCAAATGGGGTAATATTCTTTGTATCCATGAGCCTGTTCCAATTTGATCTCACTAAATTCACAAAATCCAACCAGAAAGAATTGAATTTAAAAGGATATATGATCTTTTCTTGTTCTTGATCCAATTTCAAAATCACTGGCATGTGATCAGAAATCTTAAAATTAACCACCCAAGACCTGTATCTTAGCCCTGACAATGCTAGTTCCTCGTTTATTAAAAACAGCCCAATCTCTTAGCAATATAATCATGTTCACCTCTTCCATTCCTTCAAGTTAGGAGAAACTTTCCTGGTTCTACATCGACTAGTCCTTCTTCTTGGAGCATTTGGGCAAAGTATAAAGTCAATGGATCAGATCTAGGATGAGAGCCACAAACTTCCCTATTTGAAATAGTGAAGTTTAAATCACCTCCCATAATTAATTTGTGTTCTTTTAGTAATCCATCCAGTTTTATCTTTTCCCAGAATTCTTGTCTATTTCCATATGGGCCATAACAGTTTATCAACTTCAAACTTATGTTTAAATCTTTTACAAGTCCTTCCAATAATATCCTTGCAGGAGTCAGAAAAGCATTAAAGTCATCTCTCCTCGGATTCCATGCAGATAATAGACCTCTCGATAATCCTATTGAATCCACTCCACAAAATTTCTACGTGGGTAAAAGTTTTGCAAAGATTTCCCTCGCTTTTTGTTCACTAACCATAGTTTCTTAGATAAAAAGTATGTCTGGCTTTACCAATTCTAAAAACCATTTGAGGGCTAAGTACTTGGGAGCACCCCCAACTCCTCTTATGTTTAGTGACACCACTATCATTTTTTAACCCTTGCTAGGGCTTTCTGAACTCTAAGCACCCTTGGTCCTTCCAAGACCTGCAAGCTTGTTGAAACAGTATTCTCCTTCTCCTTTCCTAACTTTCTAGCACTTCTCATCAGGCCTCCAAACACAGCTCCTTTCAAAGTTGAAAGATCACTCAAAAGACTACAGCCTGCTTCACCTTCTTTCTTCACATATTTTTTATCCTTTAACGAAGTCGTAGGAAAGCCCCCTCCCCCTCCCCCAAGTAGAATTGGAGGGGAGTACGATTTAGGACCTCTTTTTATGAGGGGATGAAGGTTACTAAGGAGTCATCAATCACATTTTGTACAGAAGGTTATGTCTGAGTGTGTCCACTATGGTAATCCACAAGGACCTCCGTTTCCACCCTAGAAGTAGAGCCAATCTCAAGACGTGGAGAATTCACTACCAATCGGTCTAGGATAATATCTTTCCTTTTAGAGACCAGCTCTCCTTTTAACTCTCGAGTCTCTAAAATAGGCTTCAAACACAGAGGAGAATTGCAATCAACGCTTCCACCAGATTTGTTAGTTAAAGGCTCAGTGCAAGTGGTCTGATCACCAAAGACAGACCCTTATGGAACCCTTTCCATGTTCCCCAAGGAAAATCCTACCTTGCTACGGGTTTCAAGAACCTCACAAACAGGCTCAAAAAAAACCTTGTTTTCGTCTAAAGACAAATTCGGGGAAACTGGCCCCTTAGGAACAATGGGAGTAGACAACGATAGGGAGTTTTCCAAACATTTTTCACGTAGAAAATTTAAATCACACATAGACAATGAGGAAAATAGGGTAGGCCTAAATATTTTTAACTTACCAAATAAAGAGTCGTTATCCAAATCCAATGAAGACGAGGTCCCTTCTTCACAATTAATGCCAGTAAAGATCGTTAGCAGTTGTGATTCCATATCCATATCATAAACTTCTATCAATCCTAAGGGAGAACCTTAGCTATCAACATTTCCTCCTTAGGAAAAAGCTTAGCTATGAACATTTCCTCCTTATGCACTTGCTCGTGCCCATTAGCTAAAATAACAAGTTGTCTTATGTTAAGTGAGAGCATACATCTTGTAAAAAACCCTATGAAATCAACAATATTATCAAAATTCAAATATCCAAATCTTTTATGTTAAAAATTACTAAAACTTATATACATTGGTAACCAAACACATCAGTGAAAATAAAATTTTAATACTAGATAAATGTTGACCTTTAATTATATGCCTACAAAATATGCACCATTAAACAAAAGGAAGATACATCCCATTGAATTTCAAGGTAAAACAAGATAACATAAAACTTGCATGTTCTCCCTCAACTACAATCAAAAGTGCTCTTATTTTTATGGGATTGATCACTTCATACATTGATTTGTGCATTTCAGCAATTTTTCTGTTCAACTTGATGATGAGCTCTTCCAATTTCACCAGTGTCTTTTCGCTGAATAAATTATTCCAAGAACTAACTGTCAAAATACTTACATAGTTGTCCAGTTTCTTTTCGCTGAATAAATTATTCCAAGAACTAACTGTCAAAATACTTACATAGTTGTTCCTACTGTTTTTGAAAGCTTCACACTCTAAAATAAAATGTGCATTTCAGCAATTTTTCTGTTCAACTTGATGATGAGCTCCTCCAATTTCACCAGTGTCTTTTCGCTGAATAAATTATTCCAAGAACTAACTGTCAAAATACTTACATAGTTGTCCAGTTTCTTTTCGCTGAATAAATTATTCCAAGAACTAACTGTCAAAATACTTACATAGTTGTTCCTACTGTTTTTGAAAGCTTCACACTCTAAAATAAAATGTTTTTATGTTTCCACTTTTTCTGAGGTGCAAAACATACACACCCTTTCTTCCCAAACTTTCTTTGGTCTTTTCCAACACCCAATTTTACAACGAAGTTGATGAAAATTGATTCTTAATTGAACCATCAACATTTTGAATTAAGAATTGGATGGATATCTCTACCACTGAGAAAACTCATGGTGAAAATCCAGCACGACTCTTGCAACTATTCCTTATTTAAAGCTTTTCAACAACAATATTTAAAGCTTCAAAAGAGTGCGGATGCATTAAGTTTGGAAGCTTCAAAAACTCAACGCTGAACTGAGGTCATCTGCCGTGTTAAGAACATCACATGGAAGTTCCCCTCCTAAAAAAAATATAAAAACAAAAACAACGACTTCTTTCGACCCGACCGTTAAGCTTAAGAAAAGTAATACCCAGTCTACCTGGTTCCAGATATTCCCTGGGTATGCATTATCTTAACAAAAATAAAATTATATACTCTGGACGCGCAGAAACAGACACGCTATCCTCACCTAAAGCTAGGCTTTAAATAAACATGTATATCTGTTTATTACTTTTAATTATTAATTTATGTAATGTGCCATGGCTTCAAAGTCACGATATCAAATGAGCGTGAGTATCATTAAATTTTTTTAATGGAAAATGTTGAATACTGTTCCGTGGAAAATGATTTTTTTTTAACTCTTCAGAGATTTCTTTACAGTTTGTGAATGATATTAAGAGTTAATGTGGTTGAAAGATAGATTTATGTTTTGTTTTTTTAGAATTTGGAGATATAAATTTGGATGAAATGATAATTTTCATGGAGGGATGGATCAACCCATTAGACTCAAATGAAATGAGTACTAATGAGTAATTTTATGTGTATGCAGTACGAGATGTACGAAGCAAAGAAGGATCCAGAGAACGGTCAGAAGCATATGATTGAGGCCTGGATTGCAACAGCAGCTGCAGTGGGAGCAACGGGGTACGCCTTCTACGAGCATCAGCAGACGAAGGAAGGTCATGGCGAAAAACATCACCACCACCACCAGTAGCAGCCCACTACCACTCAGTTCAATGCATTTATAATCATTTCCTTCTTTATTTAACGAAGTTACTCATGTACTTCTCACTGATTTCAGTTTCCTTCGGTGTGGTGTTGTCAGTCTGTACTCTTCCATCTTTTCCTCTCGCTGTGTTTTGTCATAGGTGTCTTTCAGATCCATAAGATCGAATCGGTTTGTTTTGTGAGGCGAAGAAAGTTTTTATTGCGAATAATCAATTATATTGTGTAACTATTGGTATTATTGGAAATATGGAGCTTGTCATTTCTCCAGCACCGTTTCAATCCTTACTGGTTGTAATCGGTAAACAATAAGCGCCAAACACTTCAGTTAATCGTGGGCTGCCCCAGACAACATGGAATGATGAGGATAGACATTTAGTTCATCATGATTGTTTAAAACAACGTGGATTCACCCGATTACGTAGTGATTATGGAAAATTTTGGAAATTGTGAAAGAGCTCGTTGGAATTATGAATCATCTAATTTATTGGTTCAGAGTATTCATTGTTCCAACTTAGTCTGTCAGGTATAATGGGCTTACATTATATACTGCTGGAAAGCAAGCAGTTTTAAGAGGTCTTCCCATTTCAAAAAAATTCTAACGCTAAAACTGTAACTTCCTATTGAAATCTGAACATAGAACCCTTAACCGATTTCTAAGATGGCATTGTCTAATTGTTTTATATGTTTTTGTTTTTTTAGTTAGAATAGATTACAGAAATCTGTATGAAATCACAATTTTCTGTTATTTAAATTACAATTTTGAATGCAGAAATAGATTCAACTTCATGAAAAATCCTTGAAAACATTTGAATTATACAAAATTAACCACTCAAATTAAATCTGCATATCCAACAATTTCTTACTCAATTTTAAATAAATAAAAAAATATTAAAAAAAAAAAAAAACATAAAACAATTATACTGTTACTTTCCTGAAGTGCAACAGACTAACTTAAATAAACAGCCATACTCCTCTTTTTGGTTGGGGAGAATAATTCACTTGAGTTCCCACAAATTCCACTGGGTTTAGTTGTTCACAAGACTTGTGGGTATGGCCATTTTTCTACCGAGGTTTTGGTTGAGCATTATTAATCTCTGCGGGTAGGAAATATAGCAATCGCATCAAGTAATGGAGTAAGTTAGGGAGCAAACAGATTAGTTTTTTAGTTAAAAAATGGGTCTGAATCTGGTCAGATTTTCAAAGGTAGCATGGATCAAAGTTCTATGTATTTTAGAAATTTTTCTTAGGGGTTTTGCTTCATTTTAAACTAACCGAAATACTCAGAAAATCGATCAAAGTTCTGGATTGACCAAAAATTTAAACCGCACCACCTGAAAAACTGTTGGAAAAATAACCCTAGTTAACCCTTAACCCACTAGTCAAGTAATTAATCTCTCTTTACAAATTATGAATTATTTTACCTTAAATTATTTAGAAAGATGCACAGATAATATTTTTTATATTAACTATATTTATTTATTTATTTATATTTTATTAATTTTGTGTTGTGAATGGGATAAACGTTCAAATTTGATTAATTTTTTGTATTATTTGTCATGAATTTTTAACCTAAAAAATAAAAAGTCATGCATTTTTAACTTAAAAAATAAAAACTTCTTGATACGGAATAAATGAGCGCAAACAAAGAATTGAAGACTTCTATTAAAATTGGAAACGTTCATTTAGCAAATGGCAGTGTTGTTCTTCTTATAGGTTGGGTGAATACAAAAGGAGGAGCGTAAAATATATCTAATTTGTTCACCCCGCTTTTATTTTTTAATATTAAAATATACTATTAATACTCACTGCTGAATATGCATCATTAATGCGCCCTACCTCTTGGTGTATTGGTTTTCGTGCCAACACCTCCCTTTGTGAAAGTCATAAATGTCCCTATTTGGGGGACCAAATGAGGAAAGAGGAAAGTAAGTAACAAATGTGTCATTAAAAACCCCACTGAGCTAGGATAGGGAGGCTACCCTTGCAACGCACAAGATAAGTGGGGATGATGCCACTAAGAGAAGAATCAAGAATTAGTGTGTGATTGATTTGGAGTAAGACGTTGGATGGCAAGGAGAATTGAATCTTGTTCTTTCCACACCTCAAAAGTAAGTATGTGGATCTCAAAAAGTTGCACGATTGTCATAGGTGGGCAACTAAGGAGAGCAGCCACTTAATTGGTGCACTCTGTTGTACCATGTTGTAAGAATTTGATGACATCATTGTATATAGACTACCCATTTAAGGTGGTGGTCATTTTAGATCTTGGATTGAAAATGGATGAAGAAGAAAGGTCGGCGCTTCATTTGTAGTACTACTTCTTGTCAAATCAATAATGACATCAATGCTAGACTAAGGCATCGAAGGCATTGGCATATGAACTAAACTAAAGTGTGGCGGAAAATAACCCTTCAAAATGAGATGGAACAAGGTGGCCTCTCTGTTTGAGTATGCCTCCATTAGCTAAAGGAGAAGCCTCATGATTTATCTCAAAGGGCTATAGAAAGGTAGGAAGATGAAAGAATCGTGTGGAACATAGGAGATCTTGTATGGAATGTAGCTGAATTTTTTGGAGCCCACTCAAAGAGCCTAAAATGTAATTTGTGATAAAAATGGATGCTTTGAAGAAAACGCTTAAGCTTTGTTTCCAAATGAGGTGAAGGACAATCCAAGAGTGCCTTGACCTTATGAGGGTTGGGTTGAATAGCCTTGGATGAAATTAAAAATCTCGGAGAAGAAACAAATTGTTGATCAAACACTAACTTCATGTGCTTTCCTTGAAGCTTGTTGGTATGCAAAATATCAAGAACTTGGTGTAGATGGAGGAGAAGGTCCGCCCATGTCTTGCTCAAGATGAGAATACCATCTAGATAAAAAAAATTGCCAACCGCCATTCATTTGACTCCTATTGATGGATAATAAAGGGAGGCAATCCACCAGGTGAGGACCTAGAGGTCAAATTGTGTCTGCATTTAAAAGTGCTTGAATTGGTTCGTGAATTGTTGTGTTCTCAATGGAGCCCAAATGGGAAGCAGTGGCAATGGGAAGGGAAGTGTCTTGGACTAGCATGAGGTTATGTTCAATATTATGGGGGAGGTCTCAAGGCCTTGAGTTCAATGAACACTTCAAGGTACTTAGTGAGGGGAGGTTCTAGGACTGTTGGTGGTGGAGAAGGCTTATCAAGTTGGGTTTCATGTATGATACAAAAATACAAGCATTTATGAAGGGTGATTTGTTGTACCACATTCTTAACAGAGAGGATTCAGGAGTGGACACAACATGGGATTGAAACCTATATGTATGATGGTCCTTAGTGAGGGTATACAATTTTGTGTGAGAACCATATTTTTTGAAGTGTGCATACTAGTAAGTCATCTCTAGCAATGACTCAGCACAGTCTAGATGGGTGACGTTGCATAGAATGGAATCATGGAAGTGATAAATAATAGCAAAAGTGGCAAGACATTGTTGCTTGAAAAATAAGCACTAATCCCTTTGTTAACCCAGTCGAGACGATAAGGGTGATGAGTGACCAGCAAAGCCAACTCTTTGACAAAGGAAATAGAGGCCAAATTTTGTTGGTTGGCGTTGTCCATTAGCAGTTGTATTGTGTGATATTTCACTTGGTAGTTGTGAGTAAAGAGTGCAGCATGAGATATAGAAGGAGAAGGGTGAGTCACTAGGATGAGATTTGGATCACAGGGAATGGGATGGGAAACATTGGTGACATCTTCAGAAGGGTATGCTTCCTAATAGAATAATGATTTAGTTGGTCGTGAGAAATGAATGGCACGATAATCAGATGTGTTGTGAGATGTTGATTTTTGATAGTTGTAGTATTGATCTGCGGGTGCTGGGTATGGGCAACCATGGGGGAATTGTAGTGTGATGTGAGTGGAGGGTGGGGGCGAGACGAAGAATGGAAGGAAACTAGGCATTAACCAAATTATTTTCAACAATAAGAACATTTTGAAAGGTCGTGAAAAGAGATGCATTCTATGCCAAAGCAACTTCATGACAAAGATAAAGGAATAAACCAAAATTGAATTTAATGATAAGTACCTTTTATGGATAAGAGATGGAAAGTTGCACCTAGAGCTTGCATAACACAACAATGTATTCTTGGACTGTCTTATTGGTAGACTACATAAGCTAAAGCCATCATGCATGTTACCACACAATCTAGCACCAAGTGCAAAAGCCTTCACAATGCACAAAGACTAGTGGAACATGTGTAACACCCTTGTTTCCCCCAACTTGTAATTAAT
>JZKD02S1826979.1:91605-123662 GCA_000966675.3 Picea glauca | reverse complement strand
TGGATTATTATTAATTCATCCATCTCTCACATTTCATCCCTTCAACTTCTCCACCCTCCTTCCTCCTAATGACAAAAACACTAGAAGAAGGAACAAGAATAAATTGTATTGGTTGGAAAAGGGGGTGTCGGATTGGTAGAGATAGAGATTATGTAGAGGAAGTGAAGCTCAATAGTTTTTTAGGTAAGACACAAAATTTTACAATTTCATAAGAAGTGGACATTCTTTTAGTGTTTCTGAGTTGGGCATCAATGATTTTTTCTTAGAGATTCCTAAGTTGGTCATCAACGATTTCTACAAAGAGATTCCTAAGTTGGGCATCAACGATTTATACAAAGAGATTCCTTAGTTGGGCATCAATGATTTCTACACAGAGATTAGACGTAAATTCTCATCTAGCCTACAATATTTTGTTTTCTATTTCTTTTTAATTTCCCAACTTATGATTTCAATGTTTGTGTGTTTGATTTTTGTCTCATAAATCCTAGCAAGGGTTTTGTCGTAAGAAGAGTTTCATACCATCATGGTGTCAAAAAGGCATGGTCTAGCTAGTAACAAGTGATATGTCTCTCTATAAAAGCCATGGCTTCTTGTAGGGAACTCTATTGTCTAGTGTTATCATGGTTCTCTAAGGTTTTGTTATTTTTCTCTATAAAATCTCGAGTCCAAGTAGATTTGTACCTACAAAGTATTGTAGTGATTCGACTTTCTAAGGGGAATTTTACCTGCAAATGTGGAAACCTACATGTTGAAATCCAATGATAACAACTTCAAGATTAACCTTTGCAGTCTCTTTAATTTCAACCTCAAATTTGGCTACAACTTGGAGCCCAATCACTCGCAAAATTGACACTAGATCTATCAAAGAATTATAGGAATCTATGAAAAGGTCTTGTTCTTGTGATTTCCAATTAACAAAGTGATTTGAGAGGGAGATGATATGGAGTTATATGTGGGGTTATTTTTGGTTTCGTGGAGTAGCACAACTCCAATTGTTCTTACAAGAGGTTTATTGAAGGCATATGCAAAGGTTAGGGCATATGTATAGTGTGTTGTTATTACACATCATTTTTTAATTGATTAAGACTTTAATAGTTTGTTTTGACCATGAATATTTGTGGGTCTATAGTATACGTGAAATATCAGTGTCAAGGTCTAGATCTTGTGGTCACCAATGGACAAATTGATTTGGGAATGAGACAATCTGGAGTTCCATGTCTAGTTAGCTTTGGATTTGTTCCTCGTTTCTAATTTCTACATATGTGTTTAGTGTGGAAGTGGGCTCAACTACATAGTTATCATCATGACAAAGGATAGCACAACCCCCCATTGTCTTTTATATGTGGGGTTTACTTATAGAATACATTAAGGTTAAGGTATATATACAATGTGTGTTGTTATATTCATGATTACGTAATAGTTAAGGCTTTATTGACTTGTCTTAAACATGCATGTTGAACTTAGATCTATTATGTGTGTGCAGAATTTAGAGCAACCTTATTTTACTAGGGATTTAAAAAATTTCATTTAGTGATGGAATTTAGGTGCATTTAGGAATCTTTGGGAAGAGTTTGAATGCTAGTAAAACTCTTCATATTATAGTGAAATCTTATTTTCATTGTGAATTATAAACACAAATAATGTAGACTTTGATATATTACTATAAGGGATGTGCTCTCTACAAGTTTGAAAGAGATAATAAGAACCTTATCATATAAAGAAAATGATGATTTATCAATGTTGATATTCATATCAATATTGTAAATGATGAGACAATGCACAGATGACTCAAAAAAACTAATATTAGTAACATGAGTTTTAGTTGACACAAGCACCTTTAGTTGACACATGAGTTTTAGTTAACAAATCATCCTCATAACAATTACATATTTAATTTCCAAATTTGTGATGGAACAAAGACCTCCATGAAGACATTTCTTATGGACCATTGAAACTTCGTGCTATTCAATTAAGAATCAAAGGCAACTTTCCAATACATATAGGCTCGAAGCCATTACAACATACTCATTATGAGCTTTTATTCATGTCATTATGAGAATTGAACCCGAGTGGGGAGGATAACAATCATTCCTCACAACCATCCAAGATACACTCAATTGACTTGTTGAATTTCTATTATAAAAGTAATAAGTAATAGAATAATGAATTTCACCCCTTCCTTAAGAGTGAGTGAGATAAATAAATAAATATAATAATAACAATATTTTTGAATTTTTATTAATAATAAATATTTTTAAGAACAATAATTATAATTATTATTATTATTATTATTATTATATTTAATTTTTAATAATAATATTTAGTTGATATGAACAATAATTTTTAATAATTATGATTTTTAATTTTCATTAATAATTTTTAATTTTTAATAATAATTATTAATTTATTTATTACTTTCACAACGCGACAACAATGTGAGATGTTGTTCAACAACGCAGCAATGACACGGAAATGATGTGTCATTTTCCTTCGCATCAAAACAAACAACGTTGCCACAATGTTGGACTACATTGTTTCGATGAAAAAATGACGTGAAATAGGTGTTGGGACAACACGCCCAACGTTGGTAAATTCAACGCACATGTGACACAAGGACAATGCAACTCCCTAAAAAAACATGCAACGCAAATTCAACGTTTGTGTTTCCCTCTCTACATATTCGTAACATAAATTTTAAAAAGGAGGTCCTCTCATTTCATTTTCACACGAACCCGTGGGGCAAAGATTCCTATAGTTGAAAGGGATTTGTGGGGCACTCCGTAGGAGCAAGAAAGGAAGATTTGTGGGGCATCACCAAGTCTATTAGATTTCAAGGTAAGTTTTTTTTGGCATTTTCCCCCTTTAACAAAAAATTGCATATTCGGAATGGAATTTGGGATAAGATTTGGATTTTAGTTTTCCTTCTTTCCTCTCTTTCTCTCCCTCTTCCTCTTACCCTCTTTCCCTCTTCCTATTCCACTCCTCTTTTTCTTCCCCTCTCCTCTCCCTATTCCTCTATTTTTTTATCCCTCTCCCTCTCCCTCCCCCCCTTCTCTTATTTCACTTATCCCTCATCCCCCTCTTCTTTTTTTCTTCCTCTCTCACTCTCCCTGTACCAAAGTAAGATAACATAAATAGTTTATAATTATTTATTATTAATCATAAATTATTATTTTCCATCCCTTAAAATAAACCATAATTCATTAAGGTAAGAAACCATAATTCACTAAGGTAATTGTAATTAGTTGTACCAAAAGGAACCCCACATCCCTCGAGATGAGGTTAGTGTTAATACCCTTGCAAAATCTATTGAAACTCCTATGATAACTAGGGAATATTTCAAGAAGTTAGAGGACATATGTATCAAGCAATATTAATGTGTCTACCAACTAATATGCACAAAAATCCAATGGTAGCTAGCTTGAATAATCACAATCACTAATCTAATACTACTTATCTTGGTTATCACTACTATTATCCAATATGTGTTAGATACTTTTGTGATATGTAAACTACCATGGATATTCTACTAGAACAGTTCATCACAACAGATCTTACAATATTATGAAATATTTTATTATGTAGTTTTATTACATTAGATCTTAGATTTAATATTACTAGTGTAGTGGTCAAAATTATGGAAATAACTAAAACTGAAATGAAATAAACAAGAAAATGAACAGACCATCCACACAAACAAATACAAGATGTGACTTGGGAAACCCAATATGAGAGAAAATCCAGCTAGAAGGTGAGGCCTATGCTCTCCTATCTTTTCTTAGTTATGAAATACAAGTACAAAGAAAGGGGCACTCACTATGGGGTTGTCGTGGACATTGTGGCTTGAATGGATGCTACATAATCTTCTACCACCTATGTTATGCTTCAATATCCCACTCCCAAATGCTCTACTCAACTATGGAACAGTAACAATACCAAAAGAATGGAACCCCTCCCTTTCCTAGTGACCCAATATTTAGCATAACTTGATAGTTGTCTAGGGTTATGATTAGGGTTTTTTCATGCATGAACCCTCAATTAGTTTTATGGTTTTTTACTTCTATCATCTTTTTGAAATTCAATACGTGACTAGCCCCACATGTGTGAGTAATGGGGGTTGACACGGCATCTGCTTGGTATCATGGTGGTGAGCAGGGTAGGTCAACTTGTAGGAGGCATAACTTATGCATATGAACTCTGATTGAAGTGATTTTTTCACTATTGGAAATCTTACTGTGTTTAGAACAACGTCAAGGGGATATGAGCTAAGGTCATAAATTTTTGACCCCAAAAAGTTTTGTTTGATGTCTCAAATGGGCTCTAGAATTTTTTGGACCCCAAATCACCAAACTAGGACCTACCCCTAAAATACACCCTACAATTCAATTCTTTCATTTTTCCTTCCATAAAGTACCAAGATAGATATCGAATTATATAATGATTCATTATATATCACATTAAGATTCTAATGCTTCCATTTATATTTTAAATTAATTATCCAGGCTACTTATTAATGGGATTCTTATCCTACCAACTAATATGCACAAGAATCATTTTATTTGAGCTATGTGGCAACCGTGCTAGAGCGGGGAATTGAACACATGTTTGAACCTCCACTAACACTAAGGCTACTAGGTGACCCTTTGTCACAAACTTGTATTGTAGGCTGACATCCCACCATGGAGCTATGAGTCGAAGACCTCAACAAAGGAGAGTTTGGTGTTGCAAATTTAGTTTTCACCTTATAAATAATGAATGCAATGATATTTTTAATAATGTAATGTGAAATATTTCTAAGGAAACTCAATTCAGGTTTTCCCAACCCTACTAACCTCTATCTGGTTTCATTTTTATCTATTTCTATATTATTACTCACTAAGAATTATGCTATAAGATGTTCCATAAAATATGGTAACTAGATGCCACACTATGAATTATTCATATTGAAATACACTACACACAAACTAAGCTACCATAAAGAATGGTGAAGGAGTTCAATCAATGGCTACTTCAACAGCCACATTATCAGTGATTTTACTTCACTAGAATAAGGTAAATATAACTTTATTACAGTTCCTTTGAGATTTATCCTTCATGTTCCTTTCCACTATGAAAATCCCTATGAATAACTTTGCAGATACCATGAAAATTTAATGAACGATTTACAATGTGGACAAACATTATTTATTTTGCATTAGAATATTAGGTATGACTTTTGATGTTATACTTTTTTATCTTTTTTATCATGTGTATGCCTTGCATGATGTTGATTGTATTGGAATAACTCAATTGTAACACTTACGAGTGAAATAAGGACTCCATGGAGGACACCCAAAACATGACCCTGGATAATAAAATTCATCAATTGGACAACCAATACAATGAAATTGACACGAGGATTTATGAAATTAAATCAATTGTCCACACATAAGTTGTCAATATTTCTAACATCAACTCAGTGGTTATGAAACAAGGTGCCAAGATCGAACCCCTGGAAAGTAAGTTTTCCCATCTTGCAAATATACAAAAATAACTCTATTTGTTGAAAATCTACCTCCTACCCCAAGGGACCAATTGGTTAGATCATCACATGGATCCACCAAGTAGGAAATCCTTCATGAATGAAGAGCATCACAATCAATCACACTTGCAACATAATCCACACAATATGTGGCACCAATATCCCAAAGTAGATCAGAAACGAGTTTGATGGTTCTGATCCCACGGGATGGGTTACTCAGATGGATCACTAATTTTCCCTCCAAAGTATTACTAATGACTTGGTAAACAGGAACATCATTAATGGTGGAAATGGTATAATAATGCTTAAGGGGTACATTGCATGGACCCAATTTGTCAAATCCATCTATGCATGTTTTGAAAAAGACATTAATTATTTGGGTTAGTTGACCAAGTTATTTCGAACAGGTACAATGGACCATTTTATAGTAGCCTTGAAGAAATTTCCATATTTCACAAAGGCATGACTAATACTTTTTTAAAAGAATATTTTATCAATGATTTGAAGGAGGAGATTCAAGCATAGGTCTTGATGGCTTACCCAGCTCCTTGGTTGGAGGCTTCCCAACATGCTTGAGAAGCAAAAGTGGTGGCTAATGATCAAACAAAAAAATAAAACCATTTATTCCCCACCCCTACCCCCTAATGGCACCTACAAAAACCCCCTCCCATTCTCATCCCTTGACATTCCACAAGTTGACCTAGGAGGAAGCTACAAAAGAACATTGCCTCAAAATTTTCTATAATTGCGATCAGAGGTATTTCAAAGTGCATAAATGTAAAGAACATAAATTAATTAAAATTGATGTGGCCCAATCATACCCGCCTTAACACATTATCATGGAAGACACTACCGATTTGGATTTAGCAAAAATTGCCCATCCTCCTCAGGAACAAACTACCCCAAAGCCTCCTTGTGAGGAACCCCAAATTTCCCTCCATTATTTATTGGCAATTTTAGCTCCCTAGACCTTCAAGTTGATTGCATACATCAAGCATTGAAAGGTGATTATTTTATTGATAGATTTTATTCATCTTTGAGACTTGTAGAAGAAACCCATTGTTATGCCCATGTGGTGCATAATTTTCAAATTATGATATCCAATGGTGGTATGATGAAATGTGGCGGCAAGTGTGATACTATGAAAATTCAAATGGAGGACTAGCAGCTCAAATCTCACATATTCATTATTCACCCTAAGTGTCGCAAGTGTCGTAAAAGTGTCATATGCACCTTGCTAAGTGTCACATACACCTCGACACCATGAAATAACATATGTCACAATCCCTACTCAATGTGGAGGAGAAATATATTTTATGAAGGTCAAAATACTATGTGCACATGAATTAATTATTAATATTCATGAAAAGGAAATTAATTTAGTTTGAGAATCCACCTCACATTTGGTTTCCTATTTTTAAGGGGAGGTTGAGGATCTCATGGATGGTTGAAATATTTCCTCCTTAMAATMCTTGASAKATATTTCCTCCCTAAAATCCTTAAGAGATATTTTCTCCCTAAATATCTTGGAGATCCCATTTTAGTGGATCTGATGAGTGATCCTCTCCATGGTGGTTAAGCCTCCAAAACCTATATAATGAATGCTTTCCATGGACAAGGGAGACAGATTAGAGGAATCAGACTTATGATATTGGGAGAAATATTTTGGATATAAAACCTATGATCTTGAGAGCATCATGCAAGGGATGGATGAGGAGGACTTGGAGAGGCTGCTGCAACTGCATCTACAGATTGTAAGTGTCTTTTTAATTTTCTCATTAATATTACTTGGCCTATTCCCTTCAAGGTTGTGTATTGTTGCATATGATTATCGATCTTGATAGATGGATTTGATTACTCTAATCTTGTAGAGTAGATTAGGAGCTTCCTTATGTCTCTTTGATGTCTGTGGTTTGCAGGTATCAAGCTGTGCAAACGACTTTGGAGATCAAGCTCAAATTGGAGCAGCGAGGACAAACACCGAAATAAGGTGCATCACACTTTCTTCCTTCTCTTTCTCTTTCTGATTAGGCAATTCAATTCATAGGGATGTTAGTGTACATTTGTGTGTTTTTTGTCCTGGTATTAAGGGTCTAGAATCCAAGACGATATTCACATGTCTGCAGGGGGATTTTCCTATAACAAAAATTGGTGACTCCACTGGGGAAGGACATTGACTTGTCTTTCCTTGGATTGTCTCTGCATTTTTCCCACTTTTTATAATTTTTATTTTTTTTTCCAGATCTATTTCCTTTCTCCCCTCTTCATTGACAATTTCACAAAATTATGGGAATTCTGGGTGATTTTTCTGAGTTTTATGCCTCTGTTCTGAGTTTCTGGGAAGGGTAGCGCTCCCCTGGAGTGTATATCAAAGTGTTCATCTGTAATCATCCCTCCCTTGCAGTGTATATCAGATCACTACAACGCTCTGTGCCCTTGAAAATAGGAGTGTTGGTCCCCTTTTTTGGTGATTTCTGCCCTTTTCTGCTCAGTTTTTCCGAGTCTATCTTGCAGAGATTTTTTCCCAGAGTCTATACTTTGTCTTGTGGCTTTGTTTGGGTTGCTTTTTTTTTTAAGAAACTCGCTATTTCTTTTAGTGTATATTTGAAAATAAAAAAAATTAATTTCTTGCTTTGCATTAGATTGGGGGCATATTTGCATTTGAAGTAGTGATATTGCATGGTTTTTGCATTAGATTGGGGGACAAGAATCGTGTATTGGTGTAGAGTCTCTTTGTCTCATTTCTTGAGGATCTTTATATCGATGAGTTTAATAAAATTTTAGAACATTGTGCATCTGGGAATGATAAAAATTTTCTCTTTCTCGTAATATAGCTTTCATCGAAGTGAAATATTTGCATTGTTTAGAGTTGGTCAAAACATCATTTAGTCCACGCTATTTTCCTCTTGAATAACAACAACTTAATAAAATTTACTCTTTAATTAAAATCTACCTAGAAACTTTTATTTTAGGTCTCTTTCCAACCTACATTAGATTAGTTGTAGGGCTTTGGAATAGGCGTGAAAGATAAATTTCCAAAGTTGTAAACAAACATAGAATCTTGATTTAGGGAGCGGTGAAATCCATTTACTACATTTTGTCCCGGGAAGCCCTTCTCACACAAGGGTCAATCACAAGGTCGCATTGAAACTAGCAGAGTGACTAACCCTACTTTGTTGGTCTTGGTGTAGTGGTTGCACATATTATTGGGGGTCACTTGAGAAAACAACCATGTGCAGGTCTTCTCAAGTCGATTTAGGGCTCATTTACCCTGCCCTTGCACGTGTCAGGCAGTCGATTGTTTCCCCAGGCATCATTGTTGTATTTGGTAACCTTAGTGGCCTTTCTCTTTAGGGTAATACATGAGGTGACAATGAAGGGGAAGTCTTCGTTGTACCTGGAATCAACGTTGGCCAAACTCACTCGAGCTCCTTGGATGGTAAATCCACGTTTATTGTGTGGAAGCTTGCACCAAGGCATAAGTTTGTTAAGCATTCCATCAACGTAACTTTTCCACTCGCTCTATGTCAGCCCCTTCTTACATTGTTCCTACGATGTTGTATTTCATCACCAACTACTGCGTTCATTGTGAGAAGGTTTTGCTTGTTTGCTTGATTCCTAGATTTTTAGAAGACTCTAGGTTGGATCTGTGTTTAATGGAGTCAGTTCTCGGAATGACCAATGAAGAAACCCCTGCTCTGGGGGAACCTTTTGTTTTTCCTTCTTATAGAAATGTTGGTCCTCCTTACATCGCTACTTTGAGCCTTCTAGGTCTCACAATTGGATTACTGGTATGGTTTTTTTCCACTTCGGTAATCTCAAATGCGGAAAGTGCTTTGGTTGCAAGCACTTCCCCCCAAGAACATCAACCTCATGTTGATCCTTCACCTTCTTCACTAGTAAGATCTTCTTCGCCTTCTTCATTTGCAAGGTCTTCTTCTGTTTCATCTTCTTCACCGAGTGAAAGATTTGAAGCTAGTAACCCGATGAATAAGAAGAAGAAGAAAAGGAAGATTAAGAAGAAGAAAAATAAGAAAGGGTCCAAACTTCCAACCACTGCCAGACATGTTGGAGAACAACCAGTTACTGTTAATCATGCTGGGAGTGTTGATGATTCCAAGATCACCCAAACAACCCGTAATCTAAAGTACCCTTACCGTCTTTGTAAGGGTAACCACTTTCTGAGGGACTGCCCTGGTCTCCCCAAGGTCTTAGAAATGTGGTCTTCCACATCATCAGCCCCTGCGGGACATGTTGGTGACACCCTGTCAGCTAGTGACATTATGGTTGGTAAGAAGAAGAGAACTGTCAAATTTCCTTGCTTGTTATGCGAAGGTGATCATTTCTCTCACCTTTGTCCTCGTATGGATGAGGCTTCTTATATTTTGGAAAATCTTCAACTTCCAACTGGTTATCATAATATTTCTTCCAAACCATCAGTAGTTGATGGACTGGTCAATCTGGTTCTGTCCTCGGTTAGTCCGGTTGATCAGGTGGTCAATCTGGTTTCATCCTTGGTTGAACCATTAACCCAATTAGTCGATCCAATTCCATCATCGGTCATCCCCACTACTCATCTAAAGAGTGAAACCAAAGTGGTCGATCTAGTTCCGTCATCGATCGATCCCACTCCTCCCTTGAAGAGTGCCAACGTGGTCATTCCAGTTCTGTCATCAATCGATCCCACTCCTCCCTTGAGGAGTGCCAAAGTGTTTGATCTAGTTCCTCCATCTATCAATCCCACTCTTCATCTGAAGAGTGCCAAATTGGTCGATCCAGTTCTATCATTGATCGATCCCACTTCTCCCTTGAAGAGTGCAACCCAAGTGGTCGATCTGGTTCTGTCATCGATTGATCCCACTCCTCATTCAAAGAGTGAGAATGTCGCTCGGGTCTACCTCGTTAATACTGGTTCACTCGGACAAGGGGGCACTCTGCTCATCCCGATGGCACCCCCTTCAAGCAATCAAATGATTTTTATTAATTGGAATCATTTGACAGAACCTCGTCTCCCCTCTTACGTTCCTTTCCAAATCATTGTGCAAGTTTGTGATAGGAATATTCCTAACACTGTAATAGACGAAGGTTCTTATGTTAGAATCTTATACGCAAATGCTTAGAAATATTTGGGTTCCCCGCATCTTTCCCCCATGACTAAGAATATTTTGACCTTTGATAGAAGAGCTAGTCAACCTTTAGGAATCCTTCCTCAGCTTTTGGTTACTTTGGGAGGAAAAATGGTCTATGTCGATGTGATGGTAGTTCACGACCCATTGGACTTTAACCTACTCCTTTGGAGAGACTATGTCTACATTATGAGAGCTTTTGTGTCCACTCTCTTTCGAGTGATGTGTTTCCCTCACAACAAAAACATAGTAATGATCGACCAGCTGTCATTCATTGACCCTCGTCTGATGGTCAACCATCCACCTTCCCTGAATGGTCTGTGCATGCCAGTGATGTTCGCCCCGCCACGGGTCAATTATGTAACAACTTGCCCCATGCGTTCAACCTCATACAAGAGGGAATCTCTCCCTTCTCCTAACTTATATCTAGTAGTTGACATGGTCATCTCTTCAATAGGGCTATTAGAGCCAGATCTCCCTACCCTTATCGAGGTCATAGACATGTTCTCATTCTAGAGTGTTTTTCTTCCATCTAGCGAAGATCTCCTAGAAGCCATGACTAATGTTTGTCCTTTGACATGTATTCCTTCCAGAGCATTGTCCTCTTGGAAGCCATGATCAAGGAGAGGTGACGAGCATAGTTTTTTCTTCTCTATGGAAAGCACGTTAAAAAATGAAACAAAGGTCTTGAGCATAGTTTTACTTCTCTGTGGAAATCTCGTTAAAAAATGAAACAGAATCTATGAGAATAGTTTTACTTCTCTGTGGCAAGCTCGTTAAAGAATGAAATAGAGGTCTTGAGCATAGTTATTTTCCAGTGTCGAGCTCATTAAAAAAATGAAACAGTCACCTCTCTCGTTGAGTCAAGTCTTTTCACTAGATCTCGTAGATATCGAGTCGAGTCTTTAGCTAGATCTCATAGATATCGAGTTGAGTATTTCGTTAGGTCTCGCATTTTGAACCTTCATTTCATCTGCCCTTATCTTTTTTCTCCATCTAGTATAGAAATTGGTGGCAACCTCAAAGTCGAAAAATGAAATGAATCTCGGGGGGGCATGTCTCTTGCCTTTGATTATCATCCTGGAGTTAAGCCACTATATTTTCAAGCTATCCCTACCCTTGGAAATTACGTTGGGAATTTACAAGCATAAGCTTAATTTTGTTTCAAGCTTGTGTAAAAATGAAACCAATATTGAGCTTAGTCTTTGTTCTTTCTCGTGCTCGTAAATACCTGAGAAAGTGACCAAGTAAACTTTTATCACTTTTGCGGAGTCATAAAGGTTATACGAAAAAGGAACCCCCTTGAGTCTCCTTTAATCTCTTTTCAGACTCTCTAAACATGAAAATATTGTCGAGTGATCTTGCTTCCTTTCACAATCGTAAAATGGTTTGAAAGGGCGTCTTTCGAGTGGTACTTAATCTCTTTTTCGGCCTCGCGAGACTAAAATTATGAAAAAGGAAAACCCTGGAGTCGCCTTTAAGTTATTTTCAGACTCTCTAAACATGAAAAACCACCGAGTTTTCCTTCTCTGGACTCGCTAAACTACACATTGAAGGGCCCATATGGGGACGAACCCTTACTTCTTCCAATTCATTAAACAAAGGAAGAGGAACTTACTGAAGGTGAGTTATATCGAGCATGTGTTACCCTCCTTAAGCTCGTTAAATTAAAAAGAGGTACTCATCTATCTGGGTGGGGGGGGAATTGAAGGAAGTGGGTCAAGTTTTTGAGAATCCTTTATGGCAACTTTTGTTGCCCTTGAACATGGCACATGTTTGCATCTCGTCTTACAGTTGGGTAATCCTCATGTCTTTGAGTCATACCAATTCCATGTGTCGCCATACTTTTTCGTTCAGCCGAAGAGTGATCTTATTGTCATCACATTACATTATTGGTACTCGTCGAGTCAATGTTTCCAAGTCAGTTGTTGTGCCTCATCATGTTCAAGGGAAGTTTCACTTCAAACCATCCATCTACAGTATTTCTAGTTTCCATTCCCTGTGTCAATCCATACTCATTTGATTCACCATCTTACATCACTTTCCTATGATAGTTTTGTTTCAATGATGGGGGATACATCAAGGCCCTCCTTTGATGAGTATTTTCCTGTCGACTTCAACACATCATCCGGGAATTAGACTTAGAAACCAGTTAGTACCTTGGGACTTGCATGCCTCAATGGCAAGCCTCCTCACTTCTAAAAGTGGGTTTACATCATTGACCTCTGATCGGATGATTCCATAAATGTTTGAACTTGGCACATTTATTCACATTTGTTGGAATGTACTAGGATACCTTGGGAGTCATTGACATCATTGGTGATTTCCCTCACACTTGTTAACGGTATACATCAATGACCGGTAATCAAGTGGTTTCTACCATGTTCGACATCAAAACATATATTCACATGGATATATTTGTACCACATTGGGATTGGGACGAAGACCCTGGGTTGAGCATTCACTCTGTTATCTGATTTGCCCGGGTTGCAAAGGAGATCATTTGAGCATTTCGATATATATAGTCACATAGATCCACATTGTATTGGTTCGTGGCTATGTTTTACTATCTCGTAGCTCCACTGTGTATTTTTCATGGCTACAATCAGTTCATTTCATGGAGGTATGGATCCACATTGTATCTTTAGTGGCCATATCCTTAATCAATATTCTTCATGGATCCGCAGTGTATTGGTCGGTGGATGTTCTTTGAGTCATCTCATATTCCGAGCATTGGTATGTCTGCCACGGAAATGGAACATATATTAATATTGTTTGATGGTTGTTTGCAGCTTCTTCGAGGTTCTCCAACTCCATGCCCTTGCATTAAATAATGTAAATCATTTCAGCCATCAGTTTATCTTCTGACCTCACACTTTAAGGGGCATATTGTTAAACATCAAATTTCCACACCTAGGTACCTCACCCTAAGTGTCGCAAGTTTCGTAAAAGTGTCATGTGCACCTTGCTAAGTGTCACATACACCTTGACACCATGAAATAACATATGTCACAATCCCTAGTCAATGTGGAGGAGAAATATATTTTATGAAGGTCAAAATACTATGTGCACATGAATTAATTATTAATATTCATGAAAAGGRRATTAATTTAGTTTGAGAATCCACCTCACATTTGGTTTCCTATTTTTARGGGGAGGTTGAGGATCTCATGGATGGTTGAAATATTTCCTCCTTAAAATCCTTGAGAGATATTTCCTCCCTAAAATCCTTAAGAGATATTTTCTCCCTAAATATCTTGGAGATCCCATTTTAGTGGATTTGATGAGTGATCCTCTCCATGGTGGTTAAGCCTCCAAAACCTATATAATGAAAGCTTTCCATGGAGAAGGAAGGAAGATTAGAGGTATCAAACTTATGATCTTGGGAGAAAGATTTTGTATATCAAACCTATGATCTTGAGAGCATCATGCAAGGGTTGGACAAGGAGGACTTGGAGAGGCTATTGCAACTGCATCTACATATTGTAAGTGTATATCTAATGTTCTCATTAATATTACTTGGCCTATTCCCTTCAAGGTTGTGTATTGTTGCATATGATTGTCGATCTTGATAGATGGATTTGATTAGTCTAACCTTATAGAGTAGAGTAGGAGTTTCCTTGTGTCTCTTTGTTGTCTGTGGTTTGCAGGTATCAAGCTGTGTGAATGAGTTTGGAGATCAAGCTCAAATTGGAGCAGCGAGGACAAACACCAAAATAAGGTGTATCGCACTTTCTTCCTTATCCTTCTCTCTCTTTCTAATTAGGTAATTCAATTCACAGGGATGTTGTTGTCCATTTGTATGTTTTTTGTCTTGGTATTAGGGGTCTAGAATCCAAGAGGATATTCACCTGGCCGCAAGGGGATTTTCCTATAACAAAAATTTGATGTGTAACATGGACGCCTTTGTTTTTGAGGGTTTGGATCGGTCTTGATATATCAAGTTTATCTTGGGTCTGTGATAAACCTGGGTTCAGTGAGAGCTTTTGCAGTGGTGATTCAGGTTTAGAAAGAGGAATGGTGAGCTCTTCTAGAATCGAGATAGAGAATTTCAACGGTAAAAAAAATGAGCTATGGGAGCTCAAGATGGAGGACCTTATTGTAGACAAAGAACAATGGATTGTTGTGGATCCTGGTACATAGCCTACTGGTACACAGTCTACTGATACACAATCTTCTGGTATACAAACTATTAGTACACAATCTACTGGTATGTCGAAGGAAGATTGGGAGAAGTTGGATAGAAGAGCAAGGAGTATTATTCGACTTTACCTGGAAGATTCGGTGTTGTTAAATGTCTCGGGAGAATATGCATCCAAGGAACTATGGGATAAGTTATGGAATTTGTATCAATCAAAGTCCCTGGTAAACAAGTTGTTTCTTTGAAAGAAGTTGTATCATATTAGGATGGAAGAGATTCTATTACAGAACATCTAAATTCCTTCAATACTCTGGTAAGTCAACTTCTCTCTGTTAATATTACTATTGCAAAAGAAGATAAGTTTATTACTTTGTTATTTTCTTTTCCAGACTCTTGGGATAATCTGGTTGTAGCAATTGGTAGTACCACTCAATCTACATTGAAGTATGAGGATGTAGTCGCATCCCTATTATCTGAAGAGATGAGGCAGAAAAGCATGGATGGTCATAGCA
The DNA here is from genome assembly GCA_000966675.3 of Picea glauca. NCBI lineage: Eukaryota > Viridiplantae > Streptophyta > Pinopsida > Pinales > Pinaceae > Picea > Picea glauca. Next base: position 108,362 of record JZKD02S1826979.1, on the reverse strand, counting down.
CAGATGATTTATTTGTAAGAGGTCATACCCAAGACAAGAATGTTGGTAAGTCTTCGAGTGGGAGATCTAAATCTAAAGGTATATCTAATTCTCCAGGAAAATCTTTGAGAAAATGTTGGAAGTGTGGTAAAGCAGGGCATTATAAGAAAGATTGCAAGTCTAAGAAGGTTGATAAACCAAAGGGATCTGATAATGCCTCTTCCACAGAGGAAAAAACCTCCTATGAAGAAGGAGGTGATGTTTACCTAGCATCTACAGGTACACATGCAGACCGTGGTGTATGGTTGATCGACTCAGGTGTGTCATATCATATGACTCCTCACAGAGAATGGTTCAGTGAATATGAAAATTATGATGGTGGTGATGTTTTCCTAGAAGATGACTCGATAGAAAAAACCATGGGGCGTGGAAGGTTTAAGTTGTTGCTAAAAGATGGAAGGATTAGAACTCTCCCTGGGGTTCTGCACATTCCAAAACTAGCCAAGAGCATGATATATGTAAGTAAGTTGGATGATGTAGGTGTGGATACTGTATTGGGAAAGGGCACTTGCAAAATGGTACGAGGAGCAATGGTGTTGATGAGGGGAGTTCGGTGTGGAAATCTATACAATTTGTTGGGAATCACTTATACTAATGGGTGTAAAAGTTATGTTGTCCCTGAGCGGAGAAATAAAGAATACAAGACCAATATTGTCCCTGGAAAGAAGACCATGTTGTCGCATCAAATACTGGGGCATATTGGAGAAAAGAGCCTTCGAACAATACACGGTAAAGGTATGGTTGAAGGTATGTATAATTGCACTCTGGATTTTGATTTATGTGAACATTGCATATATGGTAAATAGAATCTAGTAAGATTCTCATCTAGTGCTACAAGAGAAAAGGGGATCTTAGAGTTGATACAAAGTGATGTGTTTGGACCTGTGCTTGTTCCATCACTAGGTAAATCTATGTATTATGTTTCATTCATAGATGATTTCTCAAGGAACACATGGATTTATTTTCTTAGAAAGAAATATGAGGTATTTGATAAATTTAAAGAGTTTAAGGCTCTGGTAGAAAATCAGACATAGAAGAAAATAAAGGTATTGAGGACAGATAATGGTGGAGAATTCTACGGAAATGAATTCGAAGAATTCTTTAAGAAGTGTGGTATAGAAAGGCAGGAGACTACTCCATGCACACCTTAGCAAAATGGAGTTGTAGAAAGGATGAACATGACACTGATGGAAAAAGCAAGGAGCATGCTTAGTGGTGTCGAGTTAGGACAGGAATTTTGGGGAGAGGCAGTGGGTACAACATCTTACCTGTTCAATCGATCACCCTCATCAGCATTGGATGATAAAACTCCACATAAGGTATGAACTGGTAAGAAACCCTCCCTTGAACATCTGAGAGTGTTTGGTTGTGATGCTTATGTACATGTTCCAAAGGAAAATAGGAGTAAGTTAGATAATAATGATGAAAAGTGTATCTTTATTGGTTATAAAGATGGTGTGAAAGGTTATAATATTTGGAACCCATAAACTAAGAAGATTGTTTACAGTCTGGATGTTGTTTTTAGAGAGGTGAAAGAGGTTCCCAAAGAGTAAGGATGTCGCTCGGGTCTACCTCGTTAATACTGGTTCACTCGGACAAGGGGGCACTCCGCCCATCCCGATGGCACCCCCTTCAAGCAATCAAATGATTTTTATTAATTGGAATCATTTGACAGAACCTCGTCTCCCCTCTTACGTTCCTTTCCAAATCATTGTGCAAGTTTGTGATAGGAATATTCCTAACACTGTAATAGATGAAAGTTCTTATGTTAGAATCTTATCCGCGAATGCTTAGAAATATTTTGGTTCCCCGCATCTTTCCCCCGTGACTAAGAATCTTTTGACCTTTGACAGAAGAGCTAGTCAACCTTTAGGGATCCTTCCTCAGTTTCCAGTTACTTTGGGAGGAAAAATGGTCTACGTCGATGTGATGGTAGTTCACGACCCATTGGACTTTAACCTGCTCCTTGGGAGAGACTATGTCTACATTATGAGATATTTTGTGTCCACTCTCTTTCGAGTGATGTGTTTCCCTCACAACAGAAACATAGTAATGATCGACCAATTGTCATTCATTGACCCTCGTCTGATGGTCAACCATCCACCTTCCCTGAATGGTCTATGCATGCCAGCGATGTTTGCCCCGCCACGGGTCAATTATGTAATGACTTGCCCCATGCATTCAACCCTGCACGAGAGGGAATCTCTCCCTTCTCCTAACTTATATTCGGTAGTTGACATGGTCATCTCTTCAATAGGGATATTAGAGCCAGATCTCCCTACCCTTATCGAGGTCGTCGACATGTTCTTATTCTAGAGTGTTTTTCTTCCATCTAGCGAAGATCTCCTAGAAGCCATGACTAATGTTTGTCCTTTGACATGTATTCCTTCCAGAGCATTGTCCTCTTGGAAGCCATGATCAAGGAGAGGTGACGAGCATATTTTTTCTTCTCTATGGAAAGCTTGTTAAAAAATGAAACAGAGGTCTTGAGCATAGTTTTACTTCTCTGTGGAAAGATCGTTAAAAAATGAAACAGAATCTATGAGCATAGCTTTACTTCTCTGTGGCAAGCTCGTTAAAGAATGAAACAGAGGTCCTGAGCATAGTTATTTTCTAGTGTCAAGCTCATTAAAAAATGAAACAATCACCTCTCTCGTTGAGTCAAGTGTTTTCACTAGATCTCATAGATATCGAGTCGAGTCTTTAGCTAGATCTCATAGATATCAAGTCGAGTTTTTCATTAGGTCTCGGATTTTGAACCTTCATTTCATCTGCCCTTATCTTTTTTCTCCATCTAGTACAGAAATTGGTGGCAACCTCAAAGTCGACAAATGAAATGAAGCTTGGGGAGGCATGTCTCTAGCCTTTGATTATCATCCTGGAGTTAAGCTGCTAGATTTTCAAGCTATCCCTACCTTTGGAAATTACGTTGGGAATTTACAAGCATAAGTTTAATTTTGTTTCAAGCTTGTGTAAAATGAAACCAATACCGAGCTTAGTCTTTGTTCTTTCTCGTGCTCGTAAATACCTGAGAATGTGACCGAGTAAAATTTTATCACTTTTTCGGAGTCGTAAAGGTTATATGAATAAGGAACCCCCTGGAGTCTCCTTTAATCTCTTTTCAGACTCTCTAAACATGAAAATATTGTCGAGTGATCTTGCTTCCTTTCACAATCATTAAATGGTTTGAAAGGGCGTCTTTTGAGTGGTATTTTATCTCTTTTTAGGCCTCGCGAGACTAAAATTATGAAAAAGGAAAACCCTGGAGTCGCCTTTAAGTTGTTTTTAGACTCTCTAAACATGAAAAACCACCGAGTTTTCTTTCTCTGGACTCGCTAAACTACGCATTGAAGGGCCCATATGGGGACGAACCCTTACTTCTTCCAATTCGTTAAACAAAGGAAGAGGAACTTACTGAAGGTGAGTTATATCGAGCATGTGTTACCCTCCTCGAGCTCGTTAAATTAAAAAGAGGTACTCATCTATCTGGGTGGGGGGGGAATTGAAGGAAGTGGGTCAAGTTTTTGAGAATCCTTTATGGCAGCTTTTGTCGCCCTTGAACATGGCACATGTTTGCATCTCATCTTACAGTTGGGTAATCCGCATGTCTTTGAGTCATACCAATTCCATGTGTCGCCATACTTTTTTGTTCAGTCGAAGAGTGCTATTATTGTCGTCACATTACATTCTTAGTACTCGTTGAGTCAATGTTTCCAATTCAGTTGGTGTGCCTCATCATGTTCAAGGGAAGTTTCACTTCAAACTATCCATCTACAGTATTTCTAGTTTCCATTTCCTGTGTCAGTCCATACTCATTTGATTCACCATCTTACATCACTTTCCTATGACAGTTTTGTTTCGATGATGGGGGATACATCAAGGCCCTCCTTTGACGAGTATTTTCTTGTCGAGTTCAACACATTATCTGGGAATTAGACTTAGAAACCAGTTAGTACCTTGGGACCTACATGCCTCCTCACTTCCGAAAGTGGGTTTACATCATTGACCTCTGATCGGATGATTCCATGAATGTTCGAACTCGACACATTTATTCACATTCGTTGGAATGTACTAGGGTACCTTGGGAGTCATTGACATCATTAGTGATTTCCCTCACACTTGTTAACGGTATACATCAATGACCGGTAATCAAGTGGTTTCTACCATGTTCGACATCAAAACATATATTCACATGGCTATATTTGTACCACATTGGGATTGGGACGAAGTCCCTGGGTTGAGCATTCACTATGTTATCTGATTTGCCCAGGTTGCAAAGGAGATCATTTGAGCATGTTGATATATATATTGTCACATAGATCCACATTGTATTGGTTCATGGCTATGTTTTATTATCTCGTAGATCCACTGTGTATTTTTCGTGGCTATAGTCAGTTCATGTCATGCAAGTATGGATCGACATTGTATCTTTGGTGTCCATATCCTTAATCAATATTTTTCATGGATCCGCAATGTATTGGTCGGCGGCTGTGCTTTGAGTCATCTCATATTCCGAGCATTGGTATGTCTACCTCGGAAATGGAACATATATTAATATTGTTTGATGGTTGTTTGCATCTTCTTCAAGGTTCTCCAACTCCACGCCCTTGCATTAAATAATTGTAAATTTTTTCAGCCAGCAGTTCTCTTTTGACCTCACACTTTAAGGGGCATACTGTTACACATAAAATTTCCACAACTAGGTACCTCTCCCTAAGTGTCGCAAGTCTCGTAAAAGTGTCATATGCACCTTGCTAAGTGTCACATACACCTTGACACCATAAAATAACATATGTCACAATCCCTAGTCAATGTGGAGGAGAAATATATTTTATGAAGGTCAAAATACTATGTGCACATGAATTAATTATTAATATTCATGAAAAGGAAATTAATTTAGTTTGAGAATCCACCTCACATTTGGTTTCCTATTTTTAAGGGGAGGTTGAGGATCTCATGGATGGTTGAAATATTTCCTCCTTAMAATMCTTGASAKATATTTCCTCCCTAAAATCCTTAAGAGATATTTTCTCCCTAAATATCTTGGAGATCCCATTTTAGTGGATCTGATGAGTGATCCTCTCCATGGTGGTTAAGCCTCCAAAACCTATATAATGAAGGCTTTCCATGGAGAAGGGAGGAAGATTAGAGGTATGAAACTTATGATCTTGGGAGAAATCTTTTGGATATCAAACCTATTATCTTGAGAGCATCGTGCAAGGGTTGGACAAGGAGGAATTGGAGAGGCTGTTGCAACTGCATCTACATATTGTAAGTGTATTTTTAAGGTTCTCATTAATATTACTTGGCCTATTCCCTTCAAGGTTGTGTATTGTTGCATATGATTGTCGATATTGATAGATGGATTTGATTAGTCTAACCTTATAGAGTAGAGTAGGAGTTTACGTGTGTCTCTTTGTTGTCTGTGGTTTGTAGGTATCAAGCTGTGTGAACGAGTTTGGAGATCAAGCTCAAATTGGAGAAGCGAGGACAAACATCGGAATAAGGTGCATCGCACTTTCTTCCTTCTCTTTATCTTTCTAATTAGGTAATTTAATTCACAGGGATGTTGGTGTCCATTTGTATGTTTTTTGTCTTGGTATTAGGGGTCTAGAATCTAAGAGGATATTCACCTATCCGCAGGGGGATTTCCTATAACAAAAATTTGATGTGTAACATGAACACCTTTGTTTTTTAGGGTTTGGCTTGGTCTTGATAGATCAAGTTTATCTTGGGTCTGTGATAAACCTGGGTTCAGAGGGAGCTTTTGCAGTGGTGATTCGGGTTTAAAAAGAGGAATGGATAGCTCTTCTAGAATCGAGATAGAGAATTTCAATGGTAAAAACTTTGAGCTATGGGAGCTCAAGATGGAGGACCTTATTATAGACAAAGAACAATGGATCGTTGTGGATCCTGGTATATAGCCTACTGGTACACAGTCTACTAATACGCAATCTTCTGGTATACAAACTACTAGTACACAATCCACTGGAATGTCGAAGGAAGATTGGGAGAAGTTGGATAGAAGAGCAAGGAGTATTATTCGACTCTACCTGGAAGATTCGGTGTTGTTAAATGTCTCGGGAGAATATACATCCAAGGAACTATGAGATAAGTTACAGAATTTGTACCAATCAAAGTCCATGGTAAACAAGTTGTTTCTTTGAAAGAAGTTGTATCATCTTAGGATGGAAGAGATTATGTTACAGAACATCTAAATTCCTTCAATACTTTGGTAAGTCAACTTCTCTCTGTTAATATTACTATTGCAAAAGAAGATAATTTTATTACTTTGTTATTTTCTTTTCCAAACTCTTGGGATAATCTGGTTGTAGCAATTGGTAGTACCACTCAATCTACATTGAAGTATGAGGATGTAGTTGCATCCTTGTTATCTGAAGAGATGAGGTGGAAAAGCATGGATGGTCAGAGCACAGATGATTTATTTGTAAGAGGCCGTACCCAAGACAAGAATGTTGGTAAGTCTTCGAGTGGGAGATCTAAATCTAAAGGTATATCTAAGTCTCCAAAAAAATCTTTGAGAAAATGTTGGAAGTGTGGTAAAGCAGGGCATTATAAGAAAGATTGCAAGTCTAAGAAGGTTGATAAACCAAAGGGATCTGATAATGCCTCTTCCACAGAGGAAAAAACCTCCTATGAAGAAGGAGGTGATGTTTACCTAGCATCTACAGGTACACATGCAGACCGTGGTGTATGGTTGATCGACTCAGGTGTGTCATATTATATGACTCCTCACAGGGAATGGTTCTGTGAATATGAAAATTTTGATGGCGGTGATGTATTCCTAGGAGATGACTCGATAGCAAAAACCATGGGGCATGGAAGGTTTAAGTTGTTGCTAAAAGAAGAAAGGATTAGAACTCTCCCTGGGGTTCTGCACATTCCAAAACTAGCCAAGAGCCTAATATCTGTAAGTAAGTTGGATGATGCAGGTGTGGATACTGTATTGGGAAAGGGCACTTGCAAAATGGTACGAGCAGAAATGGTGTTGATGAGGGGAGTTCGGTGTGGAAATCTATACAACTTGTTGGGAATCACTTATACTAATGGGTGTAACAGTTATGTTGTCCCTGAGCAGAGAAATAAAGAAGACAAGACCAATATTGTCCCTGGAAAGAAGACCATGTTGTCGCATCAAATACTGGGGCATATTGGAGAAAAGAGTCTTCAAACACTACACGGTAAAGGTATGGTTGAAGGTATGTATAATTGCACTCTGGATTTTGATTTTTGTGAACATTGCATATATGGTAAATAGAATCTAGTAAGATTCTCACCTAGTGCTACAAGAGCAAAGGGGATCTTAGAGTTGATACAAAGTGATGTGTTTGGACCTGTGCTTGTTCCATCACTATGTAAATCTCTGTATTATGTTTCATGCATAGATGATTTCTCAAGGAACACGTGGATTTATTTTCTTAGAAAGAAATATGAGGTATTTGATAAATTTAAAGATTTTAAGGCTCTGGTAGAAAATTAGACATAGAAGAAAATAAAGGTATTGAGGACAGATAATGGTGGAGAATTCTACAGAAATGAATTCGAAGAATTCTTTAAGAAATGTGGTATATAAAGGCAGAAGACTACTCCATGCACACCTCAGCAGAATGGAGTTGCAGAAAGGATGAACATGACACTGATGGAAAAAGCAAGGAGCATGCTTAGTGGTGTCGAGTTAGGACAGGAATTTTGGGGAGAGGCAGTGGGTACAGCATCTTACCTGTTCAATCGATCACCCTCATCAGCATTGGATGATAAAACTCCACATGAGGTATGAACTGGTAAGAAACCCTCTCTTGAACATCTCAGAGTGTTTGGTTGTGATGCTTATGTACATGTTCCAAAGGAAAATAGGAGTAAGTTGGATGATAACGATGAAAAGTGTATCTTTATTGGTTATATAGATGGTGTGAAAGGTTCTAAGCTTTGGAACCCATAAACTAAGAAGATTGTTTACAGTCGGGATGTTGTTTTTAGAGAGGTGAAAGAGGTTCCCAAACAGGAATTCCTACCAAGGCAAGAAGAACAAGAGAAAACAGAGTTTGAGTTGGATGATGAAAAATCTGAATCAACTAAAGAAGATGAAGCAGAAGAATAACAACCTCATACCCCAGTATTAAGGAGATCATTGAGGGAAAGAAGGCAACCAGAAAGGTATAGTCCATCTGATTTCCGTTCTAATTTTTATTTATCTATTACTGATGATGATCCCACAATTTTCAGTGAAGCAGTGAATTCAGAGGATAGTAAACTCTGGAAGAAGGCCATGGTTGAAGAAATGGATACCTTGGATAAAAATGAGGCATGGGATCTAGTTGAGTTGCCATATGGAAGAAAATATGTTTGTAGCAAATCATTGTTTAAGAAGAATTTTAATGAAGAAGGAAAAGTGGAGAAATACAAAGCTCAGTTAGTACCAAAAGGTTATTCCCAAGTAGAGGGAATTGACTTTGGTGATATTTTTTCTCATGTTGCCAAGTTAACTTCTATTAGATTTCTTTTATCCATTGTTGTTTATTTTGATCTTGAAGTGGAATAGATGGATGCAAAGACAGCATTCCTACATGGGGATATGGAAGAAGAAATCTACATGAAGCATCCAGAAGGCTTTGTAGTGAAGGGAAAGAAAGAGTTGGTATGTAAGCTTAAGAATTCACAATATGGTCTAAAGAAATCACCTAGGATGTGGTACTAAAATTTTGACACATACATCCTTGGATTGGGATTTGTGAGAAGCAGGGTTGATCACTGTGTATATTCCAAGCAGGTTGGTAATCACTTCATTAATGTAGTGTTGTATGTTGATGACATGTTGTTGGTAGGAAATAACATGGATGTTATCAAGGATGTGAAATCGCAGCTATCCTCCAAATTTGACATGAAGGATATCGGTGTTGCTAACTTCATTATGGGAACGAAGATTAAAAGAGATCATGCAAATAGGAAACTCTGGTTGAATCAGAGAAAATATGTTGACACGATATTACAGAGGTTTAATATGCATGGAAGTAAACCATTCAAGGTTCATATTCCTATAGGTGTAAAGTTGTCTGCAGATCAGTGTCCCAAGACACAAGAAGAAGAAGAGGACATGTCCCATGTTTTGTATGCCAGTGCAGTTGGCAATTTGATCTATGCAATGGTCTGTTCTAGACCAGACATTGCACATGCAGTGGGATTTTTGAGCAGGTATATGTCAAAACTAGGGAAGGAGCATTGGACAGTAGTAAAGAGGGTCTTCAGGTATTTGTGTGGCTCTACCAATTATCGATTGTGCTACCAAGGAAGACCAAGATTGGACAAAGTGTTGGACATACATGGGTTTGTTGATGCAGACTGGGCTAGAGATCTGGATCGCAGAAGATCTACAAGTAGGTATGTGTTTAACCTATTTGGAGGATAAATAAATTGGATGAGCAAAAGAAAGGTTGCAGTGGCACTCTCAACTACATAATATGAATACATGGCAGCCACTCATGCAAGCAAGGAAGCAGTATGGTTACAGATTTTAGCGGTTTTAGCGAATTTTTCTATTTTTATCGGTTTTCTAAATTAATCCTGGATTAAGGGATTAGAGTTTTGGTAGCTACAAAAATACCTAAAATATTGTATATATTGTATTGTGAATGGTGAAATTAATACAATGAAGATTTGAAAGGTGTGGCACCAAGGAAGGTCAGTTTTCTCCCAATTAATGGTTTCTAGCGTAAATATATGTGTACTGTGTGTATGAGCCATTGATTAATTTATGTTTTTCTTAAGAATCTGTATGCATTGCTTTACTTCACAGGTTTAAAACCTACAGTGTTCGATAGACAGGGGAGAGATCACATATTCTCATATCTACGCATTCATAGGGCTAGCAATCCAGATTCCTTCCGACCCATTGGAGAGGGAGGTAGGGCGCTCCATTCGAGACAGGTTCCATCAGATTCTGATGGTGGAATCTACTTGGGAGACTCTTTCAGTGTTAACCAGCATGAGGGCATTCCCAACAGTTGGACAGATTACTTCTAGTAGTGACAGAGAGATCCAGGAGCCTAGCAGCATCATATCCATCAAGGGTGAGTCTTCTAGAGAAGAAGGTGACTTCATTGAGATAGATCTCATCAGATTCGGAGGAGTCTTGCTCATGCATGCATCAGATTCATCTTTCGGTAGCATATCCAGCGCTGGATGCAGCAATAAACCCATGCATGTCACAGATCGGGCTTGCATGCCAATGATCTAGCGACGAATGTCATTTCTAGGTATTGTTCCATGCTTTTACTAGTATTTCAGTATAGATCTAGTCATTTGAAGGTCTAGTTGAAGATTGGTTTGGTTATTTTTACATGCATGTAGTCTGTGTGTGAAGTTTTGTACATGCATGTCATTATTGTAATTGGTTGACTATTCAATATATCTTAAACAAGTTATTCCACCTGAAACCACATGAAAAATCACCATGCATGTTAAATTCAAGTTATCAAATGCAGTCAGAAACCTAAATAACCCATTCAACCACCCAAAGGGTATCAGATATGTGACAGACAAGGTCAGTAGAGATTTAATATCCAGATCTACGGATTTGGGATATTACAAGTGGTATCGGAGCTTTAGTCCTTCCATCCTGTGACTAAATTTTCCATGAGTTCAGCAGAGAACCCAGGGGGGCATGAGCATATAAGTGACGAATATGTCACTTACAATAGGCACAGAGAGAGCAAAGGACCAAGATCACATTATCCCCCCTTTCCTCATGGTTCAGAGGAAGAGGAAGAGGCACAGCGGGAAGCAGAAAGAAGGGCAGAGGGTGAGGTAGAGCTTGAGGTAGAGAGGAGGATGGGAGACAGATATGAAAAGATAGAATGTAGTGGTAAATCACCCATGCACCCAAAATAGGCCTTCATGCATGTTCTTAACAATTTGGTTATCAGTCAACAGGCCATGACTCAATATTTGGCATAGATGGTAGATATACTGGCTACAGGGAACATTCCAGGAGAAAATGTCCTCCATGTAGCACAGGGGAACTCAGGGGCAGGTAGTAGACCCCATTCACCTATTCGCACCTACACGTCATCGAGTAGGATTCCTAGGCCACTATTCCCTATCTTTTAGAGGGCACTTCCAACAACAACACAACAACTAGTAGCATAGATACCGGCCACATGAGAAGAGGATATTGATGATTACAGGAGAGAGTATGCATCCCTAGGGCCAAAGTTCCATAATGACATGAATTTAGTAGAGTATTGTGGAATTAGACTCAGGAACTGTCCTAGAGATCCTCAGAGGGGAGGACAACAACAATAACGAGTTCATTTAAAAAGTAGGGAAACTCACTATACCCTCTTTTGATGGATCATCCATATGTACTGCCAGATCTTGGGTATAGAAACTCGACACGTACTACAAGCTCAACCAGATGACAGAAACTGAAACCATCATTTTCGCTACTTTACATTTGGAGGGAGAGGCCCACAAGTGGTGGCACCATGGACTCATGACATTGGGTCACAGTCACATCACCTCATACATTGAATTCATAGAGAAACTTATGGACAGGTTTGACAGGAGGGATCCAGAGATCCACTTCAGGGGACTTATCCCAGTTGAGACAAACCGATACACCTAATGAATTTATCACAGAGTTTCAAAGAATAGCCGTGAAAGTGACAAACATTTCAAAGCCTAGACTAATCATGATTTTCACAGAGGGTCTCATAGAACCCTTGAGAGGATCTGTGAAGGCCTACATACCTCACACTACAAGATGTCATCCTATGCAATAAACATTTAGCAGACTCAGTGCCAAAAACCAAAACTTTTCCCAAACCCTTTGTGCCACAGAAGGACTAGGATAGGAAACCATTCCAGAGAGAGTGGAAGGGTAAGGAGAAGTTGGATGATGATACAAGGCATGAGCTTATGAAGAAGAATCTATGCTTCAACTGTAGAGAGCCAAGGGTCCCTGGCCACAGGTGCATGGGCAAGGGACAAATCCACTACATTGAGGTTGTAGCAGACAGTGATGAGGAGGAACAAGGCAGACAGGAACAGGACAATGAGTCCACTAGCTCAAAGGAGGATCCATTGCATGAGGAAAATCATCCTTAAAGGAGACCATCGGTAAGGGCACAATCATCGGTAGAGCCACAGCCTCGCGAGAAGGCTAAGAGACGACACCAGTGAAGGGAGGAGTCATAGCGAATTTTTCTGGAGTCCCTAGATATGACACACTCAGGATCAGAGGGACTATTCAGGGACAGTGCGCCATTGCCCTGATAGATGGTGGGGAAGCCCACAATTTCATTAACATTGTATTGGTAGCTAGGAGAGCACTGCAAACCAAGGAGTTTAAGGGTTTTGATGTTGTAGTAGTTGATGGTCACACGGTAGAGTGTTTGGATTGAGTTCTAAACATAGAGGTACGTATGGGAAACTACACAATGAAGGATACATTCTATGTGGTTGACATTTCTAAGATAGATGTGGTATTGGGAGTCCAATGGTTGATCACCTTGGGAAAGATTTCTACAAATTACCAAACACTTGAGATGGGATTCAGAGACACTAAGGGGAAGAAGATTGTATTCAGGGGTATTTCAATAGGGGCACCCAGGACAGTGTCATCAAAGAGGATGGAGAGGATCTTCAGACATGGGGGGGTAGCATATGCAACAAAGTGTGTGATCACCACGCGGAGGGATTCAGATAGTCGCCAGCAGTATCAGGCAGAGATCAGGGCTAAGTTGAGTCAGCATGAGCAGGATTTTGGTTTGATGCCGCCAGGGAGACCCCCAAATAGAGGGTTTGAGCACACCATCGAGATGGAGGAGAGTGAAAAATCTATGATTACAGCACCATATCATCATCCTAGGAGGTTCAAGGATGATATAGAAAGAGCAATTAAGGAATTTCTAGCTATGGGACAGATCAGGCCTAGTAGTAGTCCACTTGCTTCTTCAGTAGTCTTGGTCATGAAGAAGGATGGTACTATGAGGATGTGTATAGATTACCGTTCTTTGAACAAAAAGACAATTGAAAACCGGTAGCCTATCCCACGCATTGATGAGTTGATGGATGAACTACATGGGACAGTTTTCTTCTCGAAGATTGATGTACGCTCTGGCTACCATCAGATCAACATTAGAGAGAAGGATGTAGAGAAGATGGCATTCAGATGCCATTATGGACATTTTGAGTTTCTGGTTATGCCATTTGGGTTAACCAATGCACCAGCCACATTCCAGTCTTGCATGAACCATATATTTCGAGATCACTTGAGGAAATCGGTATTGATGTTCTTCAATGAATATTGATATACAGCAAGACATGGGAGGAGCATCTGAAACATTTGGATGAGGTACACAACATTATGGAGGCACATTCACTGTATGCAAAGGTGTCAAAGTGTGAGTTTGGCGTGACAAAGTTACTTTACCTGGATCACTTTATCAGTGCACATGAGGTGCAGGTGCATCATGAGAAGATCGGGGCCATCTTGGATTGGCCAACACCCAGGAATGTGACAGAGTTGAGGAGTTTATTTGGGTTTTGCAGCTACTATAGGAGGTTCGTGAAGGGATTTTCACATTTGGGGGCACCACTCACCGACCTCACCAAGCGGGGAGCCTTCATATGGACTGGCGAGTTGTAGAAGCCATTTGAGTAGATGAAGGTAGTCATGGGCACATGCCCAATACTATCATTGCCTGATTTCACAGTACCATTTGTTTTGGAGTGTGATGCATCAGGAGAGGGGATCATATCAGTGTTGATGCATGGGGGACACCCCATTACATTTGAGAGCGGGAATCTTAGCTAGCCAAAGAGGTTGTATCCAATTTATGACAAGGAGATGCTAGCAATAATGCATGCTTTGACCAAATTCTGACATTACTTGGTGGGCAGCAAATTTGTGGTCAAGACAAACCATAATAGCTTGAAGTATTTCCTTGAGCAAAAATCTCTCGACGAGAGGCAACGGAAGTGGGTGACAAAGGTCCAAGCCTTTGATTTTGACATAGAGTATGTCAAGAGCAAGAAAAACATTGTGGTGGATGCACTGTCTAGGAGACCAGCGACTTGTTCCTTCATGGAGATCTCAGCAAATTGGAAATCACACTTGTTAGTAGAGTATTCCAAGAATAAGTTCGCATGTGAGTTATTGGACGAACAGGTACAAGATGACAGGTACAGAGTCATAGATGAGGTCATCTTCTATAAAGACCGAGTCTACTTTGTACCCGAATCTAGTCTCAAAAAGAAGATCTTGGCGGCAGTACACGACTTACCTTTAACAGGCCATTAGGGCTTCTTCAAGACATATAGATAGGTCAGGGAGAAATTCTCTTGGAAGGGTATCAAGAAGGATGTGATGAGATATATCAACGAGTGTGTGACTTGTCAGCAAAACAAGTCAGAGCAGACACTCATAGCGAGATTGCTTCAACCACTCCCTATTGTTGACACTCATAGCGAGATTGCTTCAACCACTCCCTATTGTTGGCTTGGTTAGAATTAACTCCATATCCCATTCAATGGCTAAACCATCCATTGGTTCAGCAAGGGATAAAGAGGGAGAAAATGTCCATCAAAAACCCTAGGACGTGGAGATGGTGAACACGGATCAAATTATGCAACCAACAAAATGCATCATAGAAAAGTTTATAAGCAACTTAGTCTTAATTAGTTATGTCATATGTGTTTTAAAGTTTGTTTGTTGTTAGGAGTTTGTTAGGTGGAGATGGTGAACACGGATCAAATTATGCAACCAACAAAATGCATCATAGAAAAGTTTATAAGCAACTTAGTCTTAATTAGTTATGTCATATGTGTTTTAAAGTTTGTTTGTTGTTAGGAGTTTGTTTTGCTAAATAATTTCAATAAAAATATTACCATTTCTATTAAAAATAAATAGTTTTGCTTAATAATCTCATTATAAATATTACCCTTTCTATAATAATAATAATTAATATATATATATATATATATAACTTATTTTTTAATAAAAAATTAATTTTAGATATTAATTTTATAAACCAAACTCGGCTTATGGATCGAGGAAGGAGCTCATCATCCATTTTCTAGTGAAAATCCAACCACAACTCTACCTTCATTCAAGCTTTTTAACAACAAACATTTATGTAAGACCCGCTCAAAAGAGTGCCAATACAATTAGATTTTGTTGCTTCAACTGTTCAACGCCGAGCTGAGGTATCTGCCGCGTAACAAACATTACATGGAAGTTTCTAAAAAAACATTAAGAAAATGGGAAGGATGGGAGGCAGTGGCCTCTCTCGATCCGAGCGTTAAGTTGAAGAAAATACTCAGTCTACGCGGTTCAGATCTTCCATGGATATGCATTATTTTAACAAAAACAAAATTATATATTCTGGACGCGCAGAGACAGACACGCTAAAGCTGGGCCTTAAATAATCATGTAAATCTATTTATTAATTACTAATATGTCATTATTTCATAATCACGTTATCAAAAGATCGTGATCGTCACTTTTCATTGAATTTCTTAATGGAAAATGTTGGGAAGCTCTCTGGTTTACTCACATGGTAGGAATTTGAAAACAAATGGGATTTTTTATTATATTCACGATTAAACTGATTCAAATAATTGAACAATCAAATTCCATCCGAAATCTCAACCTATAACCGGCCTTTGACTGATTACGTATATACATTTATTAATTTCCTTCATATTTACGTTATCCAATTACATTACAAATCGAAGTTTTCCACGCGCTATTCTTTGTTATATAAGACGCCTCTCTCTCCTATAATCTCATCTCCATTTAGATATTCTTGAGCCCACAGAAGTCATTCTGTCCATTCTACTGTGATCGAATTCCATTCCATTCCATTCCGAATTTTGAAGGAGAAGATGTCTCATCACCACCAGCACAAACATCATGAGCATGGGCACCACCATAGCAGACACCATCAGAACGAAGAGGAAATCAGAAGGCCGGGAATTGTTTACTATGGTGAACCAGCGACCCAGAGAGCAGATCTGTACGCTGCAGAGTACGAGAGGACCATGAAGGAGCAGAAACATCATAAACAGATGGAGCATGTAGCGGAAATGGGAGCAGTCGCTGCAGGAGCGTTTGCAATGGTAAGATATATTTTGGGTCCTTAATCTCAATTTTCAACCCATATATCGACTTGAATGTATTTTAAATGGGAGCTAATTCTGGCTGAGATCTATTAACAAAACAAAACAATACACATATAGGGGATATCACAGAGAACATGATTATTGGTAATTCGATTTGAACTTGTGATCTAAAATTTGTTGGTCAACGACCAAGAATTAACCCTAACCCTAATCGTATTGATATAATATTACGTGTATGCAGTACGAGATGCACGAAGCAAAGAAGGATCCAGAGAACGCTCACAGGCACAAGGTTGAGGCAGAGATTGCAGCAGCTGCTGCAGTTGGAGCAACGGGTTACGCCTTGTACGAACATCACCAGACAAAGGAAGCTCATGGCAAAAAACATCACCACCACCACCACTAGCTGCCCACTGCAAAGCATTTAAAATAATTTCCTGCTTTACCTAAAGAAGTTAGTCATGTATTTGATCACTGTTTCCAGCTTCCTTTGTTGTTTGAATTTTGTATTCGGTGTGGTGCTATGAGATTTATATCAAATTGAAGTCAACTGATTCGTCTGGCCACTTCCATCT
>JZKD02S1826979.1:70894-86694 GCA_000966675.3 Picea glauca | reverse complement strand
GTGCACGTGTTCCTATTGCTATTAACGCGTGTGCATTTTAGGAACGTGTGTGCACTTTAGGAATGTGTGCCCATTCCTAAAGCACACCCGCATTATTTGAATTTTATTTTTTTCCAGGAAGGAGTGACAACTCTAGCATATGTGTTTGTTGAGTTGGTTTCCTCGGATTTAGGTTCGAGACGACAAACCTAGTGGTTTGATATGCAAATACATAAAAACCTCCATTTTTTATAAATTCCTCTCCATATCTATGTTTTTGACGTTATTTTTGTATAGGTTATACAATTCAGTTATTGACGAAACTATAGTCACAGATAGAGTTGGTTGTTCAGATTCCAAATACACATTTTTTTTAAATTAACAATGTTTACTATTTTTAATCTATTTTTTTCTTGACATATATCAAAATCCTAGAATACATACCTCTATTATTTCTATTATAACTTTTTGTCGGCTTAACTATTTCTTGAATGAGTTATATGCAGAACTAGAGGAGACCAATATCTATGATCTAAAAATAATAATTGTTTTGATCATGTTAAGACCCTCTTAGCCTGCACGATCAAAAGATGTTGTAATTTTAGGGATATGTGACTTTGATCATTTTTAAAAAATACAAAATTAATATTATAAATTTCCAAAAAATACACAGCACAAGAAAAACAGGTTCTCTACAAGTATACAAGTTTTTGGAATGAAATTCCATCGTTAAGGTACTCAACACCTGCACGAACAAAAACTTATACCTTATATTTTGTTGGAAAAATAAGATACCAATGTTAGAAAAAAACAAATTTGACATAGTTATTCACAATTTCTATGAATAAAATTTGTATATTCGGAAAGATAATTCAATTTCCTAAGTTTCATCTTCTTACACCATATTCAAATTCAATGTAAAAGTACCTTTAATAATCCATCCAAGTTAACATATTGTTTTTTTCTAGGTTTGCATTGCCACTAACGTGTCATGAGAGACCATCATTAGCGTGCACTCACCCTATTGTTCTTGGGTTGAATGGAAAATGAATTATGGGAGGAAAAGAGCCATTGTTTTTTGGTTGTGAGTAACTATTTATTATTCCATAAAGGAATGGATGCATGTGTTAATGAGAATGATGGCAGTTGTGAAAGAATTGTCCACAGTTTAAAATCCTTAGACTTTCCAACATTGAGATTTCTTGACGAGTAGCACTGGAGCCCTGGAAAAGAAGTGAAACATCTTGAGGGACTACATTGCAGATAAAGAGGTTCATTTATTTGGGTTGTGCAGAATAAATGGGAAGATATCGGGTAAAGTAGGATTTTTGTGTGGTTGGGAAAACCATGATAACTTGTTAGCTAATTGTTGTGTGTTTTAGAATCGGCCTAAGACCTGTCCTTGTGGATTCATAGCATTGGCTCGGAGGTGATTTGTTGTTGAGAGATAGAATAGTGTTGTCTACGGTTGGGTGGAACATCCGATGTATGCATCCATTTGGTGAATAATTTATTTAAGGATAAGTGTTCTATGTGTTTTCTCTGTATTTTTATATTCCCATGTGTATTAATTATCTCTATGTTGAGTTTATCATGCTTGTTGTTGTTATAAGATGCATTGGGAATTTTCTTATAACTAATTAGCATGTTTTTGAATATTGCATGATTTTTTGGATCGAATGCATGTTTCTTTATTAATTAAAGAATGGTAACAGAAAATCAGAATTTTCCCAGAACACATAAATTTAGAGGTACACAGGCAAAGGGTACATCGCATATTGGTATCAAAGCAAATATTTTCATTTTGTTGGTACTGGGTACGTTACAGATTGGTATCAGAGCAAATATTTGGGTTTGTTGGTGATGAGGACATCACAAATTGGTATCAAAGTGTCGGTTGCAGCGCTTGGGTTGTATGAGCTGACTTGTAGGTTTTTATTGTGCAGAGGTCGAGTTGGAAGGTGCTTAGGCACATGAACAACTATTCTTAAAATTATGTGTTTCTTTTTGGAAAATTGGGCAAAATTTCCAACTTCCATGGTGAATTTCAAATTTGTTGATGCTAGTAATGTCAAGGGGTTGAGCATGGCATCAAGTGGCCATTAGAATAATTGAAATTTGCCAAGGGAATCTTAATTATAGAATTCCATGGCAGCCTTGACAAAAATTTTGAAATAAGGCATTCTTGAAAAATTGGAAAAATTATGAATTTTGGGGAAATTTCAATATTTTCCATACATGAAATCAGTGGTGACATGGGGGGGCACATTTTAGGTGACATGGCAGTGGTGATGTGGATTTCCACAGTGCCAGGCCCATGGTGGAAGTCGGTGGCAAGGTGGAAAACCATCGTGGCGGGGCAACGAGTCGTGGTATAGACTAATACCGTTAGTGGTATCGCATGGTTAGCAGAGCGAATTTGAAAAAATCGTTGATGATGCAAAACCAATGAGAATGAAACACGTGTCCTAGGCAGTTTGTGGTATTGCATCGTGGAGGATCGTTAACACTCGAGCATGTTGACGATGTGAAATCAACCTCGACCATTGATTGCCCCTCGATCTCTGTTGTTAGATATAGGGTGTGAATGGGTTGTGCGCCAGAGATAAGGTGTGGAGGTGGACCCCGCTGGTAGCATGGGTCACTGCAGTGGTGCCATATGGCATCTGGTACGGTGGGGCATGGTATTTAACAATATTTTATTTATTTATACAGTGAAGTGTAAGGTGTAAAGGTAATGTAAAGGTAAGGAAGAGAAAGAGAAGGCAGTGACGAAGGATGATGGGGTTGGTCAGGTTGGTTGGAGGGGTGACATGGCATTGGAGAGAGTCCAAAAAGAACACATTAAAATACCCAATGAAGGAATTGGACAAATTGTAAGGGGTTTGGAAAGGGGATGTTGAAATAGGCCAAAATCCACTATTCTAAACAACTTTTTGGGGATTTTTGGGATGTTTAGAGAAGGAAAAATGATCCTAGATCAAAAAACTAGATAATTTTATTTACTCAACATTTTGCATACTCATCAAGATAGACAACTTAGGTTTAGTGAAGTTTCTCCAGAAGTGCATTGTTTGGTAGATAGTCAGTTTTGCTAAAATTTCTAAGTTTGGAAAAAAAATTAAAAAAGACAATTGCAAATTCCATATTGTTATAGAATCTTACTGGAGCAACAGATTGATAATCTGAAGGTTGTTGTTTGTTCACCATTATAATTATTATAAGTTCCCCATACAAACGTTTTCTTGGTTCTTTATGGATTTTCTTGGTTTTTGGTTCTTTATGGATGAAGTTGTCTTGATCTTCCGGCTTCTTCTTGGCAGATTCGGGAATGTGATCCCCAAGGTTGTTCTTCTAAAGAATTTGTGACATCTAATCAATCTACTTCTTCATGCATACGGACTTGGGATGATAACCGCAATTGCAGTAACCACAATTGGCCTTCCCTTTCTTTTATTTTCCACCTTTGGATCCTAAGGAATCATTAAAGTGTTTGGACTACCCTTCCCTCTTTGGCTCTGCATGCGCATTTACCTTGCCTTTTTGCTTGGTATTTGGATTCAATGTGTTGTTTCTCTCATGCACAGCAAGTGCATGTGCATTGGATCCCTTGTTTATCCCCCATCTTGATGAGCTTGTCTTTCTCATGTGTGAGGGATTCAATAAACTGATCTAATGTCGGCATTTTCTAGGTATATCATGGAGTGAATCTGTTTTTATGGAAAGATGAGACAAAACAACATAATCCAAACCATTTTTTTACAGAATAAAAAGGATCAGTTAGGTTTCTTGAGTTGATTTATCAACACTACATCCCTTTTGACAAAAGAGGAGGGACTTGAACTTTGTAAATAATTCATGGATGTTATCAAAATTCCTCATATCTAAGGAATTCAGCTCGACCTCGAGAATATGGCCTCTCAGTTCATCCTATTTTCAAAGAGATCCTCCAACTTTGTCCAAATATCATTAGGTATATTACAAGCTTCAATTTGAAACAGAAGCTCGGGGAACATAGAAACACATAGGAGGCCATAGGCCTCATCCATGTGATTGAGAAACATGTTCTTCTCGACAGCAGAATTTGGCTCAATCTATGTCGCCATAGTAATCTGGTACAAGCCTCTACATCTTAGTTGATGCAGAATTTTCAACTTCCACTCAAAGTAGTTATGAGGCATGAGAAGTATTGTCGGTGAGTAATCCATCCTTTTACTGCATATTCCTCCTATACCTACAAATAGAAATTCTTATGTTCTTTCTCCTAGCAATCAAGGCTCTGATACCATGTGAAGTTTTCATAGTGAACCTAGCTAGTAGAAAATGAACACACAAAGCTTGTGAGAGAGAAGAGAAGAGAGTAGTATAAAAAGAATTGTATTAACTAAATGAGTAATGGTAAAAATATGCATGATATACTCTACATGAGAAAAATAATTTGCCACGGTAGTGATCTAGAGAGATCTAAACACTCACTGATAGACACTGGAGTGAACTGCCACCTAGTCCTAGTTAACTGGCCATGCGATCATCAATTAACTAACTAATCACTAGTGGAATGAGGATAGAATCATGCATGCACATGTGTGGTGCCTTATTGGTGATGATCCCAAGGTAAGTATGCACTCATGGTGATGATATCGAGGTATGCATGCAACACTTGGTGATAATATTGAGGTTTCCATGCAAGACTCCACTCCACTAGTCTAAATAAGGTGTAACTGACTCAAGACTGAAGAGGATGTGGTGCCCTCATCTAGGGGAGAATATCTCTAACTAGGGGTGCCCTCAACATAGACTAGTCAACCTAGGAAAATAAATATTAGGTGAGTGTGTAATATCTCCAACACACGGTAATAGAATAGTGTAAGATTAAATTTGTTGTAAGTGTTTATTTTATTGATGAAGTGGAATTGGACATAGTACCCCTTGATGTATGTGGAGTAGTGTTTGAAATCCCCTGCATGTATATGAGGGATGCAATATTCATGTGAAGATCCAACCAGTATTAATTGATCAAGGATGGGAAGTCATGCATCATCAACGTGCATAAAGGCAAGTGAAATATCTCACTGGTAAGTGTCGACCAAGCCAAGAAGTTGATTAGTTCGAGTAATAAATATGTTTTACTTTTCTTAATAGATAATCATACTAAGGATGAGTTGATAAGAGTAAAGGCATCTTTGGAGGGGTGTAATAAAGAGAAAAACATCAGTTGGAGGAGTTATTATAGGCATACAGAGGAGTGTTCCAGGACCCTAAAAGGATACCACCCAAGAGGGAAGTGAAGCATGCAATACAGTTATTTTCATACTCCCCATTGTTGAATATTGGGTTGTATAGACAGTATGTTCTGGAAGTAAATGAAGTGAAGAAGAAGTTGCAGCAATTTTTGGAGTAGGGTGTGATTCAACCAAGCACCTCATCTTGAGGATCACCTATCATAATCATACCAAATAAGGATGGGACTCGGCGAATGTGTATCGACTACAAAGCATTGAACAAGATTACACTAAAAAATAGATATCTTTTTTCCCATGATCGATGATCTATTAGATCAATTGTAGCACGTAAATTATTTCACCAAGTTGGATCTCAAATCGAGATACCACCAGGTACGTGTCAAGGAAGAAGACACCTAGAAGACTGCCTTCAAGACAAGGCAAGGTTTGTATGAATGGTTGGTCATGTCATTTCAGTTATGTAATGCACCAACTATATTTATGAGATTGATGAATGATGTGTTACAACCATATCTAGATTCATTTGTTATATGTCTCTCTATAGGAACTAGTATCCTTTTAATAGATATGCCTTACATTTTGTTTGTCATGTTTTTTACACATGTACCTACTATCCTATGGATTCAAAGAATGAAATGTGGTAAACCTCCTTCCTTTCCAACCGGACTTGGAGAGAAGAAGGAAGAGATGGATAGGATTGGTTTATATTGCTACCTAGGAGGAGCACATCTCACATCTTATGCAAGTGTTAGAGACTCTAAAGAAGCACAAGTTGTTGGCTAACCTCAATAAATGTGAGTTTTCTTAGTAATATTTGGTGTATTTGTGGTATATGATTGGTGGAGGGGAGCTCGAGATAGATCCCACAAAGATGGACACCATCATGAAATGGCCAATTCCTACAAATGTCACTGAAGTTAGGAGTTTTGTTGGGGCAGCATAGTACTTACAGAAGTTCATAGCTTCATTTTTAGCGATAGTTGCACCACTCCAGACCATAACAACAAGTGGTAAGAGTTTCTAGTGGGGGAAGAATCAGTATAAGGATTTCGATGAGTTGAAAAGACAGATTGGTCAAGCACCAGTTCTCGCATTACAAAATTGCAAAAGCCTTTCAAAGTGGAGATAGATGCAAGTGGGTATGCCATGGGAGTAGTTTTGATGCAAGGAGGAAGGCCTATATGCTATCATTCTGAAATATTTCATGGGGCGGTTCTCGACTACCCTACATATGAAACGAAACTATATGCCCTGGTTTAATCTGTCAAGAAGTGGAAGCATTATCTGATGGATAAGAATACCATCATTCACATAGATCACCAACCACTATAATATTTGCAGGCCCAAAGTAAGCTAAAACAAACCAGACATTACAAGTGGATGGGCATTTTACAGCAATTTCATCTAGTCATCAAGTATAAGAAGGGAAGCATAAACAGGTAGGCAGACATGCTTTCAAGGACACCCACATCTAAGATTATAGCTTTGGGGACTTTGATGCACATGGATCCTTTTACCCATGATGCATACAAAGAGGCATACAAAGAAGATGAGGAATTCAAGGAGGTGTTTCAGCAACTGCAGGGACAAATTCCTATATAATAAGGTGACGGTAAGGATGACTATCATATCCAGAATGGGTTACTCTACAAGATAGACAAGCTCGATGTTCCTAAAGTTGAAAGATTGCATCTTATCATAGAGGCTCGCACCTCCAAGGTTGCAAGACATTTTGGTGTTGGGAAGACGGTTGCTAACATATAGAGGTATGTGTACTAGCCTAGAATGAAAGAAAATGTAGCACGATATATTATAGGATGCATACTTTGTTGCACCAACAATCCTAGTAACAAGAAGAAAGGTCTATACCATCACTTACCTGTACCCACTAGACCTTGGGAAATCATTTCCAAAGATTTTGTGGGACGTTTACCAACAACCAAGAAGGGACATGACTATCTGTTTGTGGTAGTTGATAGGTTTATCAAGATGTGCATTCTCGTGCCTTGTAAAAAGGCCATCAAAGGACAACAAGCAAAAAAACAATTTCTTTGAACAGGTTTGGGTGCACTTTAGAATACCAAGGAGCATCATCCAAGACAGGGATACCATATTTATCAGTGCATTTTGGACTACATTATGGGAGAAGATGGACACTAAGTTGAAGAGATCTGCAACATTCCATCCACAAATAGATGGGCAAACAGAAGTAGTCAACAGGACTTTGGTACAACTATTCAGGGGTTACAATCATAAGCATCTAAAGACTTGGGATGAAAATATAATATATATACAGTACTCTTATAATAGAGCAGTCCACACTTCTACTAGTAAGTCACCTTTTGAAAAATGCTTTGGATATTTTCCACTTTCACCCTTGGATGTTGTATATGGACTATAGGGAGGAGTGATGGAGGACTTCATAGGAGATGCAATGAGATCAGAAAAAAAAAATTGAGAAGATTAGGCAGATCCATTTGCAAGTACAGGAGACATTGAATAAGTCACGAGAAATGTAAAAGTCCATACATGATCAACATGGAACCGAGAAGTCATTCAAGGTGGGAGACATATTTTGGTTACAGTTGAACAAGGACATACTACAGGGTCCTGGTAAGAAGATCAAGGCTTTGCGGTATRGACCTTTTGAGATATTGGAGAAGGTGGGAGATAASGCCTACAAAAYCAGTCTACCCCCATACAAGTGCATTTACCCAATAGTGAATGTGGAGAATAWCAAACTCTAAGGGCCTTCCATGTTGGATCAAGAGGAGGATCAGGTCCTACCTTMYGTAGATCACTTATCACTAGATACTCAGGCAAAGTTGGAAGAGGACATAATTTTGTAGAAGTGGTYYAGAACTACAAGAGAGGGGCAGCRTGACCTTTGGAAGAATGGKTTGAAAGGAAAACTTAYAGGAAAAGCAAAGTGGTACTCCAGGGAGAAGGTAGAGGRAAAATTTCTTCACCTYATTCARTAAATATTTTGGRGACCAAAAGCCTCCCTAAATGGGGAGGTATGATCTGGATTGGATCATCATACAATTTTTCATCTATCTTGGTAATTTATGGGTGGGAAAATTGGAGGAATCRRCTTGTAGGGCCATTTTAGTGGGAGGTCTYAGTTTGGAAAATTGRGGTTTGGAACCTTTATGGGCCATTTTTTGAGGCATTGAATGACATTTTTGGGGTTACATTGTTCAAAAGTTGTGCCYGYACCCTTGACGGTGTTCTACWCTTCAACACATTTCCAATATTRCRTCAAATGCCTCAATCGRAGCTCGTATGCAAAAGTTATGCCTCCTGYAAGTTGACCCACCTTGTTGACCACCATGGTATGAGTGGATGCCACRTCAACCCCCATTACTCYTRCATATGGGGYTAGCCATGTGTGGACTTTCAAGAAGATTCCAGAAGGTCCAAAATTGATCACTAATYGAGGGTTGAGGAAGTCAAAACCCTACCCCTAGATGGCTATCGRGCTATGTTAAATATCAKGTCGCTAGGAGGAGAGGTGGTTCCATTCTTTAGCATTGTATTTGTTCCATAGTTGWGTAGAGCACCTAGGATTGGTATTTTGAGAGCCTAAYAGAGGATGAGAGATTATGTAACAACCATACAASCCACAYTATCAAAGGCAACTCCATAGAGAATGCCTCTTACTTTGTACTTGCATTTSAAGAAAAGAGAGTAGAGCARTCTCACCTTATAGCTGGTTTTTCTCCCATATTGGGTTTCCCATGTTATATCTTGTGTTTATTTKTGGATGGTSTGTGAGTATTTATTTTTGTTCTCYAWTTTTTCGCATTTCAACTATTTCATGTACATTTTAAGAAGAAAAAYAGTAATTAAAGAATATGATATCTAAAGGAAATTAGCCTTCACAGTAAATATTTYARTATTTTATTARATCTATTATGAYGAATTGTCCAGTGGAATATCCACGACAGTTTACARATCATTTAATCATTAGATCARTGATYAATTCCTCKTTCCCAAGCAAAGGTGCTCTTATTAGACAAATCTCYCTAATAAGAAAAGAAGTCTCTAGGTTTGAGAGTGTCAAATTCTATCATGTACTAAAATCTCTCTACTAACAAGTTGATTCAATGTCTAATAAAACAACCAAGTTAGACCATGGTAATCTTAGGTTAAAAGATGGGGAAGCTTATTTCCCTATCCCGTAATTTCATGTCATTAAGTTATGATTATTCAAAGCATGTTGAACACTTGGCTCTTAACTTCATTCGAGGTGGATGTATACCAAGGTCGGTGGTTGGGATGAATATATAGTGTGGTCTTTTTGCATATGTTGCATTCAATGCAAGCCCAATTTATTCAACCACTTTAACTCGTGATTTTGGATGTAGGTTGGATTATGGATTTCAAGCACGAGGAATTGATGTTTATTATGGGTTTGTGGATTACCATTTCAGTGCAATTGAGTTTAAATCAGGGTTCAAAGTCGCTCTTTGAACCACCCCTATGGATCTCGGCTCTAGGATTTGGTTGGTTCTTAGAGAATTTGCCTTTGGTTTGAATGGAATCGAAGGATCAGAATTGGCCCTTGAGTGGAGGTGCGCTTCAAACTGGCATAGTTTCACTAGATTGAGCGGCATTCGTGGTTTCTATGGCTCTTTTAGTCACAGTGGTTTGTGTGGTTCTTGTGGTCCTCCTTATGGTTGTAGTCTATGTGCCCTCTATGGCCCCCCAATTTGCTCTCTTCAAGTATGTTAGGTTGCTTTTTCCATGTCTCGGCACTGGTGCTATTTTTTATTTAGATTAGGTGGCTTCAATGATTTTTGTCACCCTCACTAAATCGGTGGTTGTTGTGGTTTCTATTGTTGTCATGGCTCCTTCTGTGGCTTGTCATCCAATACACTTCAATTTCATGGGGTTGATCTCTCTTTATCTCATCTCTAGTGGTGCCATTCTCTATTAAAGGTAAGTGGCCAGCCCTTTGTTACTAGCCTAGTTTGGTTGTTGGATAGTGATATCAAGTTTTCTAGACTACATGTGGATAAAACATGGTTATTTTTGGGTTTATGTTGGGAGCTGCCAATGGATCATGGGCATGTTGATCAGTGCCCTTTATGTGAGACCTCGGAAATTCGATGAGTGTTAAGAAGACATGAGGCTCATATTGCTAGTAATGAAACCTCAATTACATCATTTTTATATAGAATGCAAATTCACGAAACTAGTAGGGATAATGAAATCCCTTTGTTAATGGAGACCCTACACCCCCAAAAACAACAAATTGTGGATTTACAGGCCAAATGTGCAATCTTCAAGAAATAATTGTTGGCTTGGTTAGAATTAACTCCACAACCCACTCAATGGCCAAACTATCCATTGGTTCAGCAAGGGATAAAGAGGAAGATATTGTCCAACAAGAACTAGAGGACTTGGAGATCGGGAACATGGATCAAAATTCTACAACCAATTAAACCTAGCATGAAGAAGTTTATGAGCAACTTGACCTTAATGAGTAATGTGATATATATTTTAAAGTTTATCATTTCTTTCTAATAAATTATCCATATGGACCAATTAGGGAGTTAAATGACACACTTTTGAATTAGAAAAAAATGAAAATTGATATTTTTGGAGAAATGTGGATTAAAATGAAGGAAATAAATTATTAGGGCAAATTAAATGGAATAAAAAAGAGTAGAAGACATTTAGTTAAATGATGAGTAAGAAGTTTTTTGGGATTGATTTAGTTTATAGTCATACTCTACATTGAAATTATTGAGATATTTTTTAATTTCTAATACTTCTAAATTACATAAAACTAAAATAAACTAAACTAAACGTTTAAAAAAATCTCACAAAAATTTTTCAACAACAATACAGTCATTGAAAATTATGAAAAAGGAAATAAAACAAATTTACCTTTAATTTGCATGCGGTTCACAATCATAAGTGCTCCAATTCTTTAAGTTCTGTAGAAAGACTTTCGTAAGCGTAAGAAGGTCGAGAAAAGAAAGGTTTGTAGATAGACTTTCGTAACAAGTCGAAGAAAACAAAACGGCTTATGGATCGAATTCTGGTGAAAATCCAACGACAACTATACCTTCCTTTATGTATTCAATAGATTCACTTTTCAGAAGTTGCACCTACAAAAAGAAGGAAAGATTCCAAAATTCCTAACTTTTAAATTTTCTATTGGGTTTCTTATGTTGACCTTGATTTAGAACTTAGGGAATTTCAAAGGACTTCGATTGAGGGATAGTTTAGACCTTGTTGGGTGAAGTTTTGGTGGTATATATCTCATTAGAGAATTTAAATAGCAACACAATCCACATGTTTTATATAAAATATAAAAAATAATAATAATAAAAAATAAATAAAAAATAGTACAAGCAAATATTCTTCCATGTTCTATGTTTAGTTTACAAACCTTGTGCTAAAATTATAATAAAATATATCGTGTGGATAATTCAATAGTCAAGATTGAAACACCCCAAAACAAACAAAGAAATCTGATAATGAAATCCATTCAAAATTATATTAGTATTGCAAAGAATTTTGTATTGGTGAAATGGATATGGATAGGCTATAAGCCTTTCATTTAAGAATCATGAAATGAAGTTGACAACAAAATTTTGAATGCATATCAATACATATTATCCTTATAAGAAGGTCATTTAAACAATGGAACATTATCATTCTGGGTCCACTGCTTTTAGCCCATGGGCAGAAGAGATTCATTTTGATAAACTTTTGAGATTTCCATTAAGTAAACTCAAGCTCTTCCAAAAACAAAGAATGATGCTAAAATAGTTGTATAGTTTTTATTTTACAATGTCCTTACTAGGTGTGGATATACTTTAAATTAGGTAAATGATAATGGTACTCATTTTACACATAGATTTATAAAGTATTTAATGGAATTATTTATGATTGTGTATCATAAAAATTTACTATATTGTTTGTGAATGACATGAGTGCATTAATAATAAAATTCATTTATAATTTATTTAAAACAATTTATAATTTGGAAAAAAATTAACATCTATACTTTTCTACAATTTTGTATTCCATATTCAAAATTGTACATAAGAATTTAGTGGATTAAGAATAAAATTTATTTATAATTTATTAAAAACAATTTATAATTTGTAAAAAAAAATTAACATCTACACCTTGCTACAATTTATATTATATTAGATATTCAAAATTGTGCATAAGAATTCAGCTAACCAAATGCCCTTTCCACTTGTCTATGGATAAATTATTTAATATCAACCATGCACATTACATAGCATCCATATGAAGTGAAATAAATTCAATGAAGTGAAATAAATTCAATGGTGAAGTTAATGTACTTAATATTAGATATTCAAAATTGTGCATAAGAATTTGGCTAACCAAATGCCCTTTCCACTTTCCACTTGCCTATGGATAGATTATTTAATATCAACCATGCACATTACATAGCTTCCATATGAAGTGAAATAAATTCAATATTGAAGTTAAATTACATAACATCCATACATTATTTAATATTAACCATGCACATTACATAGCATCCATATGAAATCAAATAAATTCAATGGTGAAGTTAATGCACATTACATAGCATCCATATGAAATCAAATAAATTCAATGGTGAAGTTAATGTAATTGATGAACCTTAATGTTTTGAGAATTTATTTGTGTCTATATTGAAAAAAACATCCACCTTATAGATATGCATTTTAGTTTTAGATTTTATATACTAAATATAATAATTTGGAAGACAAAAATCTAAAATGAATAACAATTTAAAAAAATATCATGAATAGTTATGACTTCATTATAAACTTGTATAAGGTCAAATCTCATGAAAAACGCACACAAATAATCATCTAGGGCCAAAGACTAATCACTAGTCATCTCCATTAATGATGTTATCAACTCAATCAAACTTAGCTCATTCTCACATAACCATTGATTCTCTTGTGACAACCTATGAGGGACAACATTGATGCACAACTACATACCTAAAGTCCTTTAGGCATGATTCATTGATTCTCTTGTGACAACTTATGAGGGACAACATTGATGCACAACGACATGACCACCTAAAGTTCTTTAGGCATGATTTGAATACTTCCTTTTAGTGGTTGATTAATTATTTATCAATGTCCTTTTGGTTTGTCAAAGTTCGAATGAGAGTATTAAGGTTTTTAATCCTTTTTTTTACATATTTATTAACGAAATTTTAAAGAATGCTTTTATAGGCCTATCCCCGAGACTTAATATAATTAAGTCTAGCACATATTTATTCCTGACATACTTATATTTCTTGAAATATTAGTTTAATCATTCAAGCATGGATCTACTCATCATAAAAGTTATGTTTTAACCATTATCAAACAATTGCTTATTTCTTCTCTAATTTTGTTACGATTCAACCTCTTGATTATGGTGATTTGTATGGTCGTACAAAACACAATGACCTTACTAATAGGATCACCATACCAAGCAATTTATCCTTAAACTTTTTAGTTATGACATTAAGTTTTAAATATGCTAAATGGCCTTAATATGGGTTGGTTATTTCAAATGCAAGACATTGAGCATGAATCTGGTCTTTTAAATTTTTATTTTTGAAGCTCTCCATGAATAAAAAATTCAATAGGATGATGGTCATAGAGTGTAAGATTTCTCAAAAATTGAATGAGCCATATACTCTTGTAGTCAAATAAAAAAACAATATTTCTCGACAAGCATGGACCAATCATGCCACATCAACACCCTCTTATTGCCTTCCTAAAAATTGCACCAAGTGAATGACAAACTCAGAGAGTCTTAGTGATAGAAATTGTTAGAATCATAAATCCATATTCTAGACTTTAGGTCTTTCTAGGTCATTCTCTCCCTTGATAACATTCTAACAAGGGTTAAATCTTCTTTATACTCTTGACTTTCTATAATATTGAAATCACCTTGCAACAACTAGGGGCCTTTGAGCTCATCAACCAACCAATCCCAAAAATCCACTCTCTCATTATAATCATTTGAGGCATATATGTTATCTAGTCTAATAAATTTGTTGTCTAAGTCAAGCGGAGTCCACACTAGGCAGTGTGATGGGTTACTCTATTGTCCAATGAAAGATACAACTAATTTACAAGACACAAAAATGGCAACCCCGACTTTTCTCTCTGCATGGGAGTAAGAAAATGACAACATTCAATTAGATTAAATCTAAATGGGTGATTTTTATATCAACAAACCAACTATCTTAACTTATTGGAAACATAAAACATCAAAATTAGAGAAAATCATGAACTTTTTGAATAATAGATTTACGTCAAGGGTTCATTAAATCCTAGATACATTCAATGAGATAAACTTCATTGGGAAATTCCAATATGAAAATACATTGTCTTCTTGTCCTCGGGGCCAGTAGTGAGTATAAGGTATTACAAGAGATCACACTTTGTATCTTAGGCGAGAACCAAACATTTAGGGTTCTATTTATTTGTTTCTTTTGAGAATATTCAACTTATGTAATTATATGAGAGTCAAGGAGTGGGGAAGGAGTGGGGAAGGAGTACGTGACATATGATCCCTACCCATGTAAGGAAATGGGTTGGGAGGACCTAATATGATATTTTCCCATGATAGGGGTAGCTACATTTTTTGGAGCTGGCCCAAGCCTAGGCATATGAGTTAATTAATCCTTTTGAGCTTGTGGGATATTTCCTTTCTTGAGTATATTAACCTAGCCTTGATTATTAGTATTGGGTGAGGCTATTTGGGCCTAGACTTGTGCTGCAACAAAATTTTGTGACTCCAAATATTATGATTTGGTCATCAATAGATAATCATTAATCCCTTGATTAGGGCTTTGACAACATAAGTAATTATTTGGTAGGTTGATCTATCAAACCACTTGATGCATACCTTTTAAATGGGCCACCTAGATATTCATAAACTCATTAAGATATTTTAACAAGTTAATTTGCCAATGAACACAATGATGCATTCCAAGAATTCGAGAACCATAAAGGAAATCCCAAGAACTTAACCCAAAGGAAGCAATATAGTTGCACAACTTCATATATAGAATGACTCATACCACTGAAATAAGATAACAAAAAAACATTTAGGTTCCCAAGCCTCTTTTATCTAGACCTTAATAATAGAATCTAAAAGGAATATTGTAATATTCTAGATATAAAAAGTATGCAGAACAGAAATAAAATGCTAGAAATGGCAGATAAACAATATAATCATAAAAACACCACAATAACACTGAAATGATATCAAAATAACACCAGAAAGAGCACTTTGATTTTGAGAGCAATGTTCACGAGCCTCTTCGAGGGGGCAACCTTGTTGGATTACTGAGAGGGGGGGTGAATCAGTAATAGAGCAATTTAATCCTTTTTAACCATATAATCTAAGTGTTATATCAATGAATCATTATCATCCAATAACTGCAGAGTAAATAAGCAATGAATAAATGAACAATCATACACATACACAGTACACCAGTGTTTTATGTGGAAACCCAAATCGGGAGAAAACCACGGAATGCTTTTTCTTATATGTCTTGAAGAATTACATTCATTGGAA
>JZKD02S1826979.1:0-22076 GCA_000966675.3 Picea glauca | reverse complement strand
AAAACTAGGTCACATACAACATAGGCAACAAATAAGATTACACACCACCATTCACATAAATGTACATGTTGTTTTACTTAGAAAAATAGTTTTCATTCCCCTCTGATAACTTTTTGGATTATAGAGTAAACCTATTTGAGAATTCTCACGAGAGCTCTATCGAATCCAAACACAAAATTGTATTGGACCTTACTCTTTCGGAAGTTCTCAAACTTCTCATCAATGGTATTTGAGATAATAGATCTACATTTAAAAAATAGTAGAAATTTTAACCAAGATAGGTTCTTTCAAGGTGATCATAGGGTAACCTCGAGATAATGGTATACCAATTTAAGGATAATCGTATAGGTCACGGAGGATAGTTGAATTGTGCCAAAGATTAATATGGACTATAGTTTTCACTTCACGGTCAACGAAGCTTGACTTCATATTAGTTATGCCAACTTTTAAGATTTTAAGATAGGTTTGCTAAATAAATTATCTTTTATGTATGTGTTTATTTTCATTGTATTTGTGAGACTAGAAAATCAATTTAAAAACTTTAAATTGGAAAAATATTATAATTCAACATGTAACTAAACCATTATTATATTTTTAATAATAATAATGGTTTAGTTACGTGTAGATTAAGTAGAAGATTTTTTCATTCTAGGTTTGTTTTCTTTGTTCTTCTTTTTATTACGAGAAGCAACTGGCTCTATTTGTTGATTTGGGAGCTAGTCTCTTTCAACGTTTAAACTTTATTGAATTGTTTTTATATATCGTTATTGCCATGGAATTTGAAATATGCAAATGTATATCATTAGCTATTTTTTCCACTGTATTCAATAGAACCATATGGCAGTCTTGTAGTTGATTATAAGAGAAGCTTCTACATAAATTGGAAAGCAACCTTCCACCTATAAAGTTAATAGCTAACAAAAAACCATTAAAGCATTGTTTTGCTAAGATTTGTGTTCAGTGATTATTTGTGTTTATCTTGAATCTTGAATGGAATCAATATTTCTTATGTCTGCAATAGAAATAATGAGTTCGACACAAGGAGATGTCCTTACCACTCGACCCTTAAATTCTTGGTTCCCTTACCACTTAATAAATCTCTAACATGAAGAGAAGACAGGAACAGAAGCTCAACATCGAGTTTTTGTTTCTCCAACAGATCCTCATTCTAAACTCTTAGTGGGGATTGTACTAGCTATGGCCATGGTAAATGGATGCATGATGATGGGAGCATAGGTTGCAAGCCAGACAAGAGTGTCATTGCTCTTTGAATGCAAGGCAGATCCCTCAGGTTCTATGAAACATGATTGGACAAACTCTAGGAGCCCCCAACTAAAGGGATTCTTGAAGGTGGTTGCTTACTTTGAACCTTCAGCCCCAGTTGTGGCTTAAGGCGTGCAAAGAAGAGACTCTGGTGAAAAAATGAGAAGCAAAGATAATACAGAGAAGACGAAATTGAAAATGGGAATGAGCAGAGTGCAATTCATTAAAGGAAAGAGCTGAGCTAAATAAGCTTCAGCAAATCAATAAAATCAAGAAACAATCGTACAGCCGGTAGTGTACAGTCACATACTATTGAGGTTACAGATATATTTAATACTCCCTCTTAAACTCAACAGTTACAAACATCAGCACTGGTAATTCCCAAGTGTTGTCTCTGAGAATCAAAAATGGATTTTCCTGATGGCTTTGTAAAAATATCTGTCAGCTGATCTCGAGAGCCACAAAATTGAAATGCTATGTCACCACTATTGACTAGCTCGCGTATGAAGTGAAAACGAGTGTCAATATGCTTGATTTTCTTGTGAAACACATGGTTTTTGGATAGAGCAATTGTTGAGGTGTTGTCACGGAAGATAGAAGTTGGCTCCTTTTATGTATGTGACATATCATTCAATATTCTTCTCAGCCACACATCTTGACACGAAGCTATGGTAGCAGCGACATACTCTGCCTCTGCAGAAGATATTGATACAATGGGTTGCTTCTTTGATGCCCATGAAATCATATTCGTGCCCAGGTGAAAAGCATGTACTGAGGTGTTTTTCGTGTCATCTAAGTTTTTTGCAAAATCGTTGTCTGTGTAACCAGAGAGATTATTATCATCAGACTGAGTGTACCATAAGCCAAAATTGAGAGTGCCTGCAACATATCTCAGAATCCTTTTCGTCATCTTCCAGTGAGAATCTTTGGGGGATTCCATAAACCTGGAAACAAAGTTGGTTGCATACATAATATCAGGCCTAGTTGTTGTAAGATACAACAAACTGCCTACTAAACTTTTGTACAGTGTAGAATCCACTGTAGGGCCTTCAACTTTCTTGCTCAATTTTGTGCCTAGGGGTATAGGAGTTTCTGTTGGATTGCAGTCTTCCATGCGGAATCTTTTGATGATGTTTGTTGCATACTTTTGTTGACAGACAAAAATGTCTTTGGTTGATTGGTCAACCTCAATCCCAAAAAAATATTTCATTATGCCAAGATATGTCATCTCAAACTCAGATTGCATGGCATGTTTAAAATTGGTTAACTCAAGATTTCTAGTATATATCATGTCATCAACATATAAACATACAATCAGAATTTTACCGTGTTGATCAGTTTTGGTGTAAAGAGTTGGTTCATTTTGGCTTCTGCTGAAACCACTCTTGATTAGGTAAGTATCAATTTTGTTGTACCAAGCTCTTGGAGCTTGCTTTAAGCCATACAAGGCTTTCTTCAACCGATACACTTTGGTTGGATGCTCTTTGACTTCAAATCCAGGTGGTTGATCCACATAAACCTCTTCTTCTAAGACACCATTCAAGAAAGTTGACTTGATATCCATCTAGTATACTTTCCATTTGTGTTGAGATGATATGGCTAAGAGATTCCTTACAGTGTCCAACCTTGCTACTCTAGCAAAAGCTTCACCATAATCAATACCTGGTTGTTGTGAGAATCCTTTGGAAACAAGTCTTGCCTTGTGTTTTTCAATCTGACCCTTTTCATTGAGTTTAGTTTTGTAAACCCACTTGACACCAATACTTTTCTTGTGTCTGGGTAGATCAATAAGATCCCATGCATTGTTCTTCTCAATGGAGTCAATCTCTTGGTTCATGGCTTGAACCCAATGTGGCTCTTTAGCTGCCTCCTTAAAAGATGTAGGTTGACATGACATTAATGCAAAAAGATTGTGTTGATCAATATCATCCAACTGTTGATGGATTTCTCTCAAGCTTCGAGTTCTCTGATTTTGAAGTTCAGAGGATGAATTTCTGCTTGGAGTAGAATTGTCCTGAGGACTTTCAGGCTATCCTTGTACCTGTAATCTTGGAAGGGAAGGTTGATGTGTTTGTTGTCCTAAACTTTCTGTGTTTTCAGGAAGTGGCAGCAATGGATTTTGATTGTCCATAGGTCGATTTTCAGACTCACTCCATAACTGATTTTCAAGAAATTCGACATCTCTGCTGAGGATTAGTTTCCTTGAAATCAGATTGTAGAGTTTGTAGGCTTTGGATGTCTCATTGTAGCCAACAAAAATGCATTTCTCACTTCTATCATCAAGTTTCTTCCTCAATTCGGAAGGTATGTGAGCGAATGATATGCATCCAAAAATCCTGAGACGAGCAACATTGAGCTTTGTCCCACTCCATGCTTCTTGAGGGACCTTCATCTTGAGACTGGTGGTTGGAGATCTATTTAGAAGATAAAATGAGCATGCTACTGCTTCAACCCAAAATAGATTTGATAGACATTTCTCTCTGAGAAGGCTTCTTTCCATGTTCATTATTGTCTGATTTTTCCTTTCAACCACTCCATTTTGTTGTGGAGTATATTTGGTTGTAGTCTACATGATGATGCCTTGTGATTTGCAGAAATTTGTAAATTCTTTGGAGTTGTATTCTCCTCCTTCATCTGACCTGAGAACTTGTACATATTTGCCACTCTGTTTTTCAGCTTCGGCTTTGAATTCTTTGAACTTTGCAAAGGTTTCAGACTTGTGTCTAAGAAAATAGATCCAAATTTTCCTGCTAAAGTCATCAATAAACATTAAAAAATAAACGCTACCACTGATTGACGTTGTTGGCATTGGTCCACAGAGATCAATGTGAACCATCTCTAAGTGTTGTTTGGCTTGAGTGGAGGACTATGGAAAACTAGTTCTTTTATGTTTTCCAAGAATGCAAGACTCACATGGATTATTTTGCTCTTCGAAGACGGGTAGACCTTTGACCATGGAGTGCTTTTGTAGAAGACTTAGAATCTGAAAGGGTAGATGTCCAAATATTGCATGTCAAACCATAGTTTCATTGGGGGTGGATGCACTTTGTGCATATGCTTGGATCAGATTTGCAGTTCTGAGGGTCAGGGAAAACATTCTATTCCTAGTCATGTGGATTTCAGAAATCAATTTTCTGTTGGGGGTTTTATCATATATCCTACAGGATGCTCCTTCAAAAATAACCTTATAGCCATGTTCAATCAGTTGTCCTACACTTAACAGATTATGCTTTAGATCTGGAACATGATAGACATTGTTTATGTCTTTCTTTACATTTTGTTTAGTAAGAACAGGTACAGTACCGTTTCCTTGTACTTTGACTAAGCAATTATTTCCAAGTGTAATATCAGATGAAATTGAAGAATCAATGCATGAGAGTAAATCTTTGTTACCTGTCATGTGATTGTTGCATCCATTGTCCAGCAACCAAAGATATTTATGTTGTTCTTCAGTCTTGTGGCATGAGAGAAACGTACCTTTTGAGGTTTCTCATTCATGATTTGAGACATGTGCTCTGCCTGAGAGTTGATCTGTTTGCTTCTTCCAACATTTAGATTCATAGTGCCCATACTTTTTGCAATAATAGCATTGTATGCTTGATTTGTCACTTGATCTTCTCCCTCTGCCTCTTTGAGGTTAGAAATTCCGATTATGGTTATGTTGTCTGTGACCTTGGAAATTCTAATCCTGGTTATGTTGTCTGTGACCTTCACTTGAGTGATGGTTACTTGGACTTCTCCCTCTTCATTGGTGACCTCTGCCTCTGCCTCTCCCTTTGTTGAAGGAGAATTGAGTCTTGAAGGCAATGGCTATTGACTCATCTTCTAGATGGAGTCTGGTCTCATGTGTCAATAGAGAGCCCATTAATTCATTTGTTGAAAAATTTGACAGATCCTTGGATTCGAGGATGGCTGTAACAACCATTTCAAATTTCTTTGGTAGACTTCTGAGGACTTTCTCAACAATTCTTTGATTAGGGATGGCTTCACCAGTCAATATGATCTGGTTTACAATTCCCATGACTCTGGTCATAAATTAATCAACGTTTTCATACTCTGTCATTTTTAAAGTCTCAAAGTGTGTCCTCAAGGTCCGCAGTTTGACTGTTTTGACCCTGTCATTTCCTTGGTAAGCTAATTTAAGGATGTCCCAGGCTTGTTTTGAAGTAACAGCGCCTGTGATTTTTGAGAAAATCGAGTCATCCACTGAATTTTGAATCCAGAATTTGGCTTTATTCTCTTTGTTCCTCTGTGTTGCCTGAGCAGTTCTCTATTGATTGGTCATGGCAGCAAGGTTTGTTGGATCTGGTTCCACATATCTACGATCCACTGGATCCCAACACTCTTGTTCTTATAAGAAGGATCTCATTCTAAGAGACCAAAACTCATAGTTCTTTCCAAGAAGAATCGGTCATTGTGTTGTTCCTAAATTGCTAGAGGTGGCCATCTTGTGAAAAATTAACAAAAAAAATTGTTAGAGTTTTGCGTGCTTACCTGTTTCCTATGTGAAAAACCAGGCCCATGAAATCCGTTGTGTGACTTCGGGTGGAAAAACACAGGGTATATGACTTCTTTGGTAACTATAGCCCCTCTAATGGCGGAATTGGGCTTTCTGAGTTTACATGAGAGCCAAAAAAAAAATGAAGTTTAGCTTCTCATGTGACTAAGGGCTGAAAACTAGGCGCTTCGGGTCTTCGGGCTTCAGGCGTTTCAACGCTGAAAGTCTCAATTCCTCCGAATAGTTGAATGGTTGAATAACAGTCTTATTTCAAAGATCGACGGTCCTCGTTGATTTGAGATCAACGGTCCTCAATTTCTTCGGGACTTCGGGTGATGTTCTTTTCTTACTTGTTGTTGCTAAGATCAACGGTCCTCAATTGCTTCGGGACTTCAGGTGATATTCCTTTCTTACCTGTTGCTACAAAGATCAATGATTCTTAGGCCTTAGCAAATGAATGGCCAAGATCTTCTTCGAACTCCGGCGTTTGGGAGTTTCTGTTTGCTAATACGCGCAATCCTCCAGAGTGTCGAATCTCCAAAGTGCGAGATCTGCCTCCACGTGGCCTGTTGATTTGGACGGTGGAGATTTACTTCGGGAGTTTGGGCTTCAGGAGTTTTCGTCCACTTGCTCGCACAATCCTCCAAAGTGTCGTATCGTCGAAGTGAGAGATTTGCCTCCACATGTCCTCTTGTTTTGGACGGTCGAGATTTACTTTGGAACTTCGGGCTTCGGGTGTTCCGAGGTGCACAACACCACAAACCTCTGAAGTGTTAACCTTCTGAAGTGACAGATCTGTCGATGCATGTCCACAGCCTTCAATGGATCATATTTACTTTGGGACTTCGGGTAGATCTCACTCCGCAAGACCTTCCGGAGTGCTAAGTCTCTGAAGTGAGGAATCTGGCGCCGCGTGTCTTTGTTGATGGACAATCCAGAGGAACTTCGGGCTTCGGGCCTTCGGGAGTTATGGCTTCTCGTATCCTTCTTTCTTTTGAAGTGATTATTGCCGAAGTGCAGGATATCTTGCCATGTGTCCACTTCGATCAACGGTTTGGATCTACTTCGGCTCTTCGATGCTTCGGGAGTCCTTTACTCCTCGGCTTCTGCTTGCTTCCTCCGAGAGTACGAGATCGCCTATTGCGTGTCACTTGCTTGAAGATCAATGACCACGAGTGATTGTGTAGACTCAACTTGCTCACTCTTTAATCTCCTTTCCGATCTTCGCAAAGCGAAGATGCTTGTCCGTAGTGGGATCAATATCTGTCGTTGATCTGTTGATCTGACAAGATCAACGATCTTGAGCGATTGTGGGCTCACAACTTTCTCTTGCTTTAATTTTCTTTCCAATCCCCACAATGCGAATATGCTCGTTCGTAGCAAGATCGATATCCGTCGTTGATCTGTTGATTTGACAAGATCAACAATCTTGAGCGATTGCGGGCTCACAACTTGCTCATGCTTTAATTTTCTTCTCGATCCCCGCAATGCCTCCCTATCGTCAATCTCTCTCCAAAGAGATATGACGGTCCTGACTTGATCTTTGCTTGATCTAAAAGTTGATCTTGCTCTCGCTCAGATCTTACAGCTGGAAAAAAAATTGCCTTACCTGCGGGCTCGTCGTTTCTGAGCTTGATTAAAGGCTCAGATCTGTTCTCGCGTCCAATCTTACGACTGAAGCAGCTTCTCGTTTGTTGCTTCTGCAAACTTTCTCCTTAAGAAAGAATTTTCATGAATTCTTTTAAATGCTCGTGAATCCTTAAGTGTTTCGTCCTTCTGCAGCTCTGCTTCCTCGTGCTTGATGTCTCCAACGATCTTTTGAGTGAAATTTGGACTGCGAACTGTTGTCCAAGCTTTGTGAAGAATCTTGCATCTCATGCTCACGTTTGTGAGACAATGTAAGTTTTGCACTCTTCTTCTTATAATCGGGTTGCTCTCTAGGCATTGTGAAGAGGCTTATGTCCTAAGCTCTGATACCATAACAAAATGAGAAGCAAAGATAATACAGAGAAGACGAAATTAAAAACAAGAATGAGCATAGCGCAATTCATTAAAGGAAAGAACTGAGCTAAATAAGCTTCAGCAAATCAAGAAAATCAAGAAACAATCGTACAGCTGACCAAAAGAGCTGGCAGTGCACTGTCACAATGTACAGTCACACACTGTTGAGGTTACAGATATATTTAACATCTAGGAGCTCGTAGTGAAGGTACTCTTGAAGGAAACCGCTTGCTTTGGAGCTTCAACGCGAGTCACTCCCACGTGGTTGAGTGAAATAACATGTGGTGTTGAGTGAAAATGTTCTTAATGGAAGTGTTTTTATCGAAACTACAAGTGGAGTGCTACTTTTTCATGTTCTTGAATTGAATGTTAATTCGTTTTGGTACTATGATCTCTTTTGAAACTGAAACTATGTTCATTGGTAACATAATAGGCTATTAATCATTACGTATTGCTTACCTTTTCAATTGGTATCCAGGTGTTGGCTTACTACGTTGATTTGAACCTTTGACATGCACATGTCTATGGTTCTCTTCTAGCTTCAGGACTCAACACCAATTCTGCCATTCTCCACTGCGACAAAAGAGCTTGCGTGTGGTGTATACCTCCACACACTATCTACGCACCGAAAAAATACGACAAATGGCAAGTTATAAATAAAATATTTTCTATTTATATTTTAAAAAAATAAAAATGGCAAGAAATTAATTTTATAAGTTTTATATATTTTTAATATGCGCGGCTTACAACTATTGAGGGTTGAAGGTGAATGATGTGAAAGCATATCTATGAGACTGTCAAATCTTCTATGGCTCCGTTGGGATTTCTCTTCCTTCAATCCGATCATTGAATATGTTTCGAACATTGTTTCTTTCTCACATGGGTGCTCGGAAAGTGTTTCAGAAATTATTTCTTCCTCTCGTCTTGGGTGTTCGAAAGTTGTTTCCTCTTATCGGCCATGTCTATACTCTTATCTACTTTTATGTATTTTAGATGGAAAAATAATCTGTCCATAGGTTATTTTTAGCTTCGTGAACGTTAAAAATACTTACTTTCTTTCTTTCCAATAAAGAATTTGAAAGTTTTAAAAGTGATTGACCGCTAAATTCAATTGAAAAAACTGTGGAAAAGTAACAGTGAAGTGAATTTTGTTTTGTTGTGTTGTGTTGTGTTAAGGTTATTTTCAGTAATTAAAATTTTGTGTGTATATTTTTCTCCTGATAGTTTTGGAGGCTGATGATATTCCAGATCAGAGAGGCGGTGAGGATTATCGCCCCTTCTCGATTGAAGAAAACTGAAAAATGTGAAGCCATCTTTGCAGTTTTAAAATTTCATAGTAAAGGTATCATAGAAAATTCGAAGATGAAGTGCCAAGGACGTCAACTATTAAATCCATTCCTACCCATGATCCATTTCTGAATGATAGCACTCAATGTATGTTGCACACGTGGATTGGATTTCTTATTCCCTTATATTGAATTTAATTTTTTGTGTAGTTTACCTAAAATTAACACATATATTAAATGTGTTCAAAATATATTGGTAATGTATATTAAAATTGTTTTATAAAAATATATTATTAATATATATTCATAATTCTTGCCAATATTAATGTCTTATTAATACAATCAATTATATTACTAAGAAATTATTGACTAGAATTATTACAAATCATTTTATTTGTTGTAGACTTGTTATCGATTTGACTTTTGGTTATAAATATTTTATATGGTTTAATATTGTAGATAAAAGTGGTGTTGAAGTGTGGAAGATGGAGTTTATGCCCTACAAAATTTCCTAGTTGCAGGCTCTCGTGGGAAGTTTGTGCATGCGACTTGCGGCCCACCCACCCAACCTTACTTGGCGTGGTAACTTCTTAAGTTTTTATCTCTTTATTTATCTCGTGGGAAGGCTTTTTCACCACTAGTAATATGGTTTGGGAGGAAGAGTATTTGGACTACTTAGGGGATTCCTCGGACAAACATCAGATATGGTCGATGCTAGGTGGCCTCCCCTCAGTGTCTGTCTCTAACATGCCCTTTTCAGACTCTAACATGGTGGACGGAGTTGTAGATGTTACATGACACAAGCCTAGTGGCCAGGCTGGTGATCTAGATCATGCGGCAATTTTTTCTTATTAGGATCAAGGTGTGAGGGAGCTTGGGTTGGCTCGGGAGGCCGAGACTATCTCTTTTGGTAGTTTCACCCCTCTTCCCCCTCGAAATCTCTCATAATGGTATCCCGTGGAGGCTCGGCAACAAGAAGGGTTCCCTAAGAGGGGTTTTTTCTAGGAGGTACCTTTTGAGGGACTCTGGCCAAACAAACCCGCTTTTGAAATTTTTGCTAGGGACTCTGGACTCGTCGGAAGTGGCTTAAATCGATCGCCCTCTCTCTGTTTGGATTGGAACCCCATTACAGTTGCACCTGAGAATGCTCCAGACAGCTTTCTTTCTAACCATGAGTTGGGTAAGTTCTCTTCTCTAGATCCTTCATAGTTTATGGTTTCTTCCCATCAGTTATTATCAAAAAACGCATGACTCGGGGACTCGGGGAGAGGATCCTCCCATCCCGTTGAGTTTCGAGAGGGCCAAGGGCAGACCCTAGCCATCGGGGTTTTGGGGGAAGGGAAAAAGTCTTCTTCAAAAGAACAGAAGTCATAAGTCACAAGAAAGTATCAAATTGGTTCCAAAACCCCAAAAGTTGGTGTTTGGGGATGATATAATGCTCCCACGGGTTCCGAAAATGGTGGAGATGACTGTTGTGGGATGGGTAAATGGTCAACATATAGGGATAAATTCCCTTCAAGAGTGGGTAAACAATTTGTGGTCCGACACGCTGGATCATTTGCCCTTGATCCAAACCTTGTCAAATGGGTGGTTAATGCTCTGATTCCAGTCTCCGTCGGACATCTCCAATATTTTGAAAGCCCCATGGTGCATTGACTCATCGCCAATGTTGTTTAAGAGATGGTCACCTTTATTCGACGCCATTCGAGAAACGATAGATGAGCTACCAATATGGATTCGTTTTTCGGGACTCCCAGCAGAACTATGGACAAAGAAGGGTTTTGAATGTTTGGGTAATTCCCTAGGCCGATACATGGATGCAGATATGTCTTTCACCTCCACAATAAAAATGTCTATGGCCTGTATCCTGGTTTCTCTGAACATTCGCAAAGATCTGGCAAGGGAAATTGAGTTATCTTGGGGGGACAGGTCCATCCTTCAAAAATTGGACTATGAAGGACTTCCCTTCAAATGTCCTCGGTGTAATAAACATGGACATAATGCCAGCGAATGTCATCTTCCTATGTGGGGGGAACAGGACAAAGGCTCTGTGGGGTTAGCCCAGAAAAGGAGAGGTGCTT
This sequence comes from Picea glauca, assembly GCA_000966675.3. Taxonomy (NCBI): domain Eukaryota; kingdom Viridiplantae; phylum Streptophyta; class Pinopsida; order Pinales; family Pinaceae; genus Picea; species Picea glauca. Next base: position 10,947 of record JZKD02S1826979.1, on the reverse strand, counting down.
CACAATTGGGGGATGCTCACTTTTCGCCCATGTCGAAGCTTGGCAGGGAGAGGCAAGGGGATAGCAGGGTTTCGACTCATCAATCCACTCCGTGACATCGGGACAGGAAACTTCCTCCTCTCTCCAGTAAAGAGGATCGTCCCGATTGGGTTGTTCCATATTAATCTGAAGCGACAACAAAAATGTTTCAACAAGGCATAGCTTCTCATTTGGGTATGTCGCCTCATTTCCTTACATATATAAATTTCTTATTGCAATCCTTATATTTTTGGGTTAAAAGTGGGTTGAACAGTTAAAGAGTCTCCCTTTCTCCCCGGCTTCCCCTCATAAAACCCCCATCTTCCCCTTTGATTTCCCTTGACCAATCTATCCTTCGCTTCTCATCCGATTTTGGGTCTCTTTCACACATCTCGATCGTCCATGGACTCTTCATTTGATTCATAGGATGACCTAGTGCCCTATCAATTAAGGAATAGGCACATTCTGAGGGGGGATATTAGCCGCAAGTTTAATACTTTGGGATTGAACCCTTTTCCACCCACGATTGGGAAGGGGAGGCGCAGGAGGTCAAACCTTTCAAAGCCTCATACCAGGGTTGTTATGGCTATGGCAGCAGGTAGACAAATTTCCATCATTGGGGCCTTTAGAGCAGCATAGCCCATGGTCGGGGTTTTTGAATGAAGATTCTCTCCTTTAATTGTAGAGGCGTGGTGAGCCCAGGGAAAAAACTCGTTATCCACAGGCTGGTGGAGTCTTCCCAACACGACTTGTTGTTGTTTCAGGAAACCTTGGGGGATGCAAATCAGGTGGTTCCTTTGCTAAATAAATTCTTTAAGGGTTGGAATTTTATGGGACTGGATTCAAGGGGGCATTCGGGGGGTCTGGATATCAAATCGCACTCCAAATCTATACAAATAATCAACTCTTAGGGATTTGAATATGGCCTAGGAATAAAAGTGTTTGTGGAAGATTTGGGTAGATGCTTTTCAGTTCTCAATGTATATGGGCCTTCCCAAGACCATGTTCCTTTCTAGGAAAATCTACCCAATAAATCCTTCCTAAAAGTTGAGGACCTCATCATGGGATGTGACCTAAATTTCTCTCTAGGATCAGTGGAATCTTGGGGTCAAAGAGCTCATCCCGATGCTCTCACAGAATACTTCAGACATAAATTAGGGGAGGTAAGGCTACTAGACATTGCCCCTATCATATTGAGACCCACTTGGAGAAATGAGCATGTTGGAGAGGACTTTATCGCCAAGATGATTGATCGCTTCCTTCTATCTGAACCTCTGGTGGAATCTCCATTAATATTTAGGCAATGGGTGGGGTCAGGAGGTGAATCAGACCATCACCCAATCTTCTTGGAGGTTGCAGGTAGACCAAAGAAACCAACTAGTCCGTTTAAATTCAATTTAGCTTGGCTTCAGGAAGAGGACTTCTTGAACCTTGTAAAGGAATATAGGTCCCTATTRGGYAGGAGGACATGGTTGCGGTACAGTTTACTCAAAACCTAAAAAGATTGAAAAASGCCAYTGTGGAGTGGGCTAAAAGGAAGAAAYAGAYTGATGAGAAAGAGCTTATAAACATTGAASTATCTCTTCARACATACTATGAATCRGAGGGTGGASGCTTTKCCACCTTGGAAACAAAAGAGGAATTGGTCGCTCTAGAGAAGGCCAAAAAGAAATTGCTAKAAGCRAAGGAAKCAGAATGGTRTTTAAAGAGTAGGGCACTATGGYTGAAGAATGGATATGGGAATACAAAATTCTTCCAAGCTTATGTAAAACGGAGGAAAATGTCTAATACCATATGGAGCCTAAAGGATGATGATGGAAGAGAACACTCCTTYTTTGAGGAATTGGTCCAATTGGGCACAAGCCACTTCAAAAATTAATTCAAMGCTGATGAATGAGTTTCCATTGATGCAATCATGCARCTAGCACTTTTCTTTTCTTGTTTTGTAGAAGAAGCTAATAATAGGGCACTTATGGCAGAARTCACTGRAGAGGAGCTAAAAGAGGTGCTTCATAGCTTCCAAAAGGATAAGAGCCCTGGCCYGGATGGGTGGTCCATGGATTTCTTTCTAGGAATTTTTTATTTCATTGGGAAAGACATTCTCAGGGTGGTAGAGGACTCTCACTCAAATGGCTTTATGCACCCCCCCACTAAATGTTACTTTCATTGCTCTCAACACTAAGAAGGATGACCCCCAATCGTTTGAGGATTTTCGACCCATCTCTCTATGTAACAGTATTTACAAGGTGGTGGCGAAGATTATAAGCGGAAGAATAAAACCTTTCCTTTCTAAAACAATCTCATAGGAAAAATTCGGTTTTCTCGAAGGCTGACATATTCATGAAGCTATTGGAATGGCCCAAGAAACCTTGCATAGCATGAAGACCAGAAAGACTAAATGAACAGTAGTGTCATACTGCTACATGAACAGTAGTGTCATACCCTGGCGTGGTGACCAGATGAACAATAGTGTCATACCGCTACATGCACATGGACATAATAGGTTGTCTCATGATGAGACCCCTTATCCACCAATTAGGTATTGAGTTTTATTTTATTTTATGGGTCCCCCTTTCTTCTTGTTGAGAAGCCTTTTATTGCTTTCTCGGGGATCCTTGGGTGAAGCATCTCAAGGTTTGATCTTGGCTTTTAACTTTTGCTAGCTACTTTTACCCTCTGGGCCTTTAGCCCCTTCTTCCCACAAGGCAAGGTACAACCCTTAGTAGCCTGGAAAAGCCAATGCCCAAACCAATGTAGGGGATAGATGAGAGGGAAAATGATGAAAACTGATAAGTATGGAAGGAATGGACGATGACCTTTCATAGACCCACCCAGTGGAAACTCATCCCTAAGGGAACCAACTTACTAGGGCACTATGTCATCCCCCCAAGTATGGACAAGTTAAAAGGCATAATTTCCAAGAAAACGTCATGAAACAAAAGAGAATTCAATGCACATATTCAAATGTTTTGAGAATCAGAGTGACACATACCATGATACCCGGACTCATTACCTCATGGAGCAAGACCCACTGCTACCTCAGAACCAGGTCAATGGGATGGATGTTGTTGTTGCTGATATATAGGAGGTGTTGAAGAAAAGATAGTCCCTTCATGGCCAAGCTCCAGTCAATATGGCTCTCGGTACTCCATGTCTAGGACCTGTGGGCCTCGAGACATAATCTCCTTAGTTATCCCTAGGATAGAGGATAACATATGGCTCCAACTCGGGGACATGTGCTCATCGTAGAGCGCATGAGAACCTCAGCATCTCTAGCATGACCTGTGACCTATTAGATCTCAACAAAAATGATCAGTAATCTCCTGGGGTGGTGATATCACCCCTGGATCATATATGATAAAATGAAATACAAGTAAGCAATCATATATTCAAAATGGAAATACAACTACAACTACACTACTCTAGCATGATATGCAGATGGTATATACAATGAATGTAAATGCCTACCTACTTACCTCTACTTACCCGTTGGTTGAATGCTAGGTGTAGTCAAATAGCCAGTGAAACCATCCTAGAAATGTCTTATAATACCTGCCTTTGTGCTTCATCATAAACTAAAACAATGATAAGTCAAGCACAAAATAACATGAGTTAGAAAATGTATTGTATCATCATAAATCGTAAAGTCTAGCTCATGGAGGCGGGAGGGAGGGACAAAATTATGATAATTCACACTATTAGGAAAGTGCTCAATCCATCTAAGAAAGGGATCGTGAAAAATCAAAGGTTCAAAAGACTGACTCAAAGAGTTTGAAGGTTGGCTACCTTGGACATCTTCACATCCCTGGGTCTGAGAAGGGACCAATAAGAACCTAGAGGATGAATTATAATTTAAGGGAAGGTTGAAAGACTGAGATAATAAATTTATTCTTAATGTATTCAACCTACCCTTGAATTCTAAAAGTAGGATTTTCCCCAGAGAAAATTCAATATAAGGGACATGTCTCCTGACTACACCCTTAGTGGCATAGCGAGGTAAAGTAATCGAAGGGGGTTGGATAACCTTGTCACTAGTACCCTGCTTTGGGCAAGAAATGTCCTCACCTCTATCAAGATCTGAGCACAATTGTGGTTGATAATCTCCTTCATAGAATGAACCCAGTTGCTCAAATGAATACTCATCAAAATCTTCAAGGTATGACCGAAAATCATTAGGAGAACATAGCACCAGGTCATCCTTGGGTGTCTAAAAAATGTTTGTAATCACATATTCTCCTTGTTTCCAAATGTCAAAATTATTAGTAGCCTCATATGATAGTTGTAAAGAAAATATTTGGAAATGAACCTCAATTTCGTAAATGAGATCCCCATCATATCCAATCACATCCCATTTATGCTTTCCGACATGTATGAATTCATCAATATTATCAACAAAGTCATCACCTTTATCATAACATGAAGGGCTCTTCTAACACTTCTTCACTTTCCAAATCATAAAATAAAGCATCATCAGACTCTTGGAAAGGAAAATAACTTACCGTGTTTACTTCTTCTTGTGCAAGGGAAATAGGATTTAGGATGGCTTCATCAAAGGGAGGAGCACACATCAATACTTCATCATGTTTAATATCTTCAGGCTCTCGCTCTTCAACCAGTTCCTCATTATCCTTTCTAGAAGTATGAGTAAATTTTGGTTCTTCCCCATGGGATTGGTAACCTTTATCAAGATCTCCTTCCTCAACCTCTTGTTGACTAATGTCTTGTCCTAAATCTTTCGGGGTTTCTTCAACAAAAGTCTCAAGGGAGGGTACTCTCTTGGGAATATCTGGGGTACCTTTGGGCTCACAAACCTTGACTTTTGGAACAAAGGATTGTTCTACCTTGGATGAAGAGATATTGGTTTCACCTTCCGTGGCAATGTCATAAGCTTCTTGGATTTTCCTTGGCCTTCTTATATCGAGAAGAAATTTTGATTGTCCTAAAAATGCCTTGGTATAAAGAAAAATGAGGAATTGAGGTCCAGGATGATGGTTTATGGGGATTTGTCGTAATATCTTCTAGAATTTGGTATGGAACTCCCTAACGGTATCATTCGCATTCTTCTCTATATGATTAAGTTTATTTAGCAACACCCTAGGATCCTCTTTGATATTCCATCTCTTGAGGAAGACCTCTTCTAATTGATCCATGGATGTAAAACTATCATCAGGGAGGGCATCATACCATCTCCTAACGTTTTCATGAAGAGTGGCAAAGAAAAGCTTCATTGCCAAATCTTCAGCATCATCACTAATAGGATGGAGTTGAAAGAAGGCCCAAAAGTCACACATATGGTTCTCAGCATTCTCTTCGTCACTACCAGTGAATCTAGGGAGCCATTTTTCATACCTCGGAGGCATTTTTTGAGGGTAACCTGGGATTTTACTCACATTCAAGGGTTTAAAATTTCTTGGGTCCCATTGAGAATCCATGGTTGGATTTGTCATTAGTGGAGTCGCCAGATAATCCTTCTAGGGATCATCAAAAGGAAAAGAGGGAATCACCCTCAGTGGAGTCGTCGGGTAAGCTTCATAAGATAAAAGGCTTTAAGGGCAAGGCTTACCGAAAAAGTGTCGTCTTGAGGAATATTGACTCAGTGTTCCCCGGCAGCGGTGCCAAAATGTTATCACGCAATTTGTACTTGCCCAAAATCCAAAGGCAAGTGAACAATAAATTGGCATAACAAGAGGTTGTCCTATCATTGTCACCTAAATAAGACACCTCATTCTCTTTAGGAGTAGTACCCTAGGGGAGACGTCCCTGATGACCTGGGGGGTTGAGAAGACTAAGGTAAGAGTATCAAGAAAGTACCATCCCTCTCACAAGTCACTCTGATCAGAAAGTCCCAAAGGTTTTAATAAGATGAAGCAAAGTATTATTTAAGTGAACCCGCCCAGAACAAGACAACAAGAAAAATACTATTTGCAAATACCATATGATGTTAGTGCTTCATAAAACCATAGACTTTAATAAAAAGAACAAGTTGATATGAAATCTGAAGCAACATGAGTATTTATAACAGCAATGTATATATAGCAATAGCTTCACAATTATGCCTCAATAAAGCTTCAAAAATGACCAAAAATGATAACATAAAGTTGACAAAATGCTAGTAATTGTCAGGAGCAATTATGGAAATGTATAATCAGCTTTAAAACTTGCTTTTAAGATGAATTTGTTGTTGTTATAGATGGTTGTAGCAATCTTTTGCAATAGTAGCAAGATAGTTAGTAGCTTAGTCCAATCTAAGGTTAGAAATGGTTAGTAAAGATCTTGAAGTAGATGGTTTAGAGGTTGTTTTAGTCAGTCAGTCACTTGTAAGGTACGAACTAGTGCCTTTAGGGTAAATGGAGTCACTATTGCAGCAGCAATTCTTAGAGGGAAACAAATGATAATGGGTGAGCTAAAGGAAGAGGGAGGATGGTTGAGGTGTTAGTAACCTAAGGCCTCAATCATCCAAAACCCTAGAAGGAAAAAGTTGCCAGGAAGCAGGTAACCCTAGGCCCTAGCGATTTTCCTTCTTCTTTAGGTCAAGCTCGAAATAAAAGTATGAAAGCTTAATGAAGCAATAGTACTAGAGTGATACTAAGTTAGGGCTCTAGTATATCCTTCAAGGGAGGTGTCTTATAGCAAAATCAAGTAGGTGGAGAGTTACTAAGAAAAGGACAATAACATGTGCTTTTCTCCTAGGGTTTCACACTAGCAATTTCATGATCTTATAAATGAACAAGTAAATACACCATAACCATTCAAAATAAAGAGGATTGCAGATTTGTACTTACTTCACCAAGAATAATCTAGTCACAAACCCTAGTTGAAGACTTTCCACCATGAAAATGCAAAAATACACCAAAATAAGCTCCCTCCAAGATTTGTGCACCACTTAGTTTAGCTAATAAGCATTAAAAGAGGCCGAATTTCAGACCTCACACTTGTGTGAGTGAAAGATGATGAAAAAAAATAAGAGATTTTTCTCTTATTTATACAATGCAACTGACCTTTAATTACATTTTAGGTCAAAAAAGGCTGACATGGCCAGTTTACATCAAAAATCCAGTTTTACATAAAATTGACAATTAAAACCCTAATTTTATCTTTTAGGGATGACATCATGCCCTTCCTAGGGTGATGTTGGCCCCCCTCTTGGAACGCCAGGCCTCCAAAGTGAAACATTGGGGCTCAAAACCCCTCAAAAACTGCCACATGTGCCAACCAAGCCATCCTTATGCCCAAAAGCCCAACTGGATGACGTCAAGGCTTAGAATGATGACGTTAGGGGCCTTCAAGGGCCAATGTCATGGTGGGAGGGCAAGACCCCCCTGGGTCTAGGCCTACCAAACTGCAAGCCTCTGATATCCCTCTGCCCCTGGTTGGGGTCTCAACATCCATCTGGTGGGCTTTTAGCCCCATGGATGTCACATACCCACTACAGCAAAAATAAAATTTTCGCTCTTCCTTAAGGGATAGAATCCCCAAATTCCTACGGGGGCCTAGCACAGGCTATCTCTTCCCTATTCCACCTCCATGTGATCGTTGGTTATGACCACAGGCCAAGACAAGAGGTGCCTTTCGCATTTCGCGACTTAGCGATGCAAGAGAGTCAAGTCTTTTGACTCTTCAAACCCCGAAACCCGAAATCTTACCTCGATGAGATCGACGGCTGCGAATCTCCCCCTGATCCAACAGTCCTGTCCGTATCGGGATTTCAGTAATCGGGAGCTCGAAATGCAGCGACCCAAACCACTGGTCACTCCATTCATCGAACTCCGATATGCAAGTTCATGTATGAGATCAACGCCCCTCGTTGATCTGGATCTGATGGTCAGTATCCCTCTTGAGCTTAAGGGTGTTGAAACACACTCAGTCTTAATCGCACGTCGGGGTTTCGTATACCAGGATTTCACAACTTCTGAAGACGAGGGGTCTTGCCCTTTGGTTTCCCGGATGCCGAAATGTCGAAAGTTATTCACACTAAACTGGCTCATCCACAGAGTGCGTCGGGGTTTCGTATATCGGGATTTTGCAACTTGTGAAGACGAGGGGTCTTTCCCTCTGGTTCCCGGATGTCGAAACGCCAAAACTTATTCACACTAAACCGGCTCAACCACAGAGCGCATTGGGGTTTCGTATACTAGGATTTCGCGACTTGCCAAGATGAGGGGTCTTGCCCTTTGGTTTCCTGGATGCCGAAATGTCGAAAGTTATTCAAACTAAACCGGCTCATCCACAGAGCGCGTCGGGGTTTCGTATACCGGGATTTCACGACTTGCGAAGACGAGGGGTCTTTCCCTCTGGTTTTTCGGATGCCGAAATGCCGACCGACAGCCACGTGTCTTATGTCGATGGACGGTTCTGAATACTTTGGGACTTTTAGGACTTCATCGAGTCCACTCTCCTGCCTATGCAAGGGTTAAGATCGACGGCCAATAGAGCTCCGACAGATCCTTGGATCTACAGTCCTAGATCCCATCGCTACTTGCGAAGGTTGAAGGGGTCGAGGTATTAACGCCTTCCTTCCTTCCTCCAATCTAATGGTCGTGACAGACCTCAAATCCTCCGAAAGGATCTCATCCGTTCATCTAGCAAACGAAAGGGTGCTCTCTTTCGGTATTTGAAACTCGCTATCCTTCCTGAGCTTCGTCAGCTATGAAGGACTTGAGAGATTTGCGCTCTTTCTCCTGGACTTGACTCTTAGAAGAGTCTTCAGAACAACTATTACGCTCCTTCATCAAGGCGTTATGTGGTTCTATTTGATCGCAGAGAGCCTATGCATATCTGCACTACCTCTCACGAGCTTAACAAACTTCGTCCTCCAAGGACTCTAAACAATTAGGAGGGTTGGCATGCGTACATGAAACTGTGTCCGGGGTCGACGAACACACAGTTCGTGACTCTAGCTTATGCCTCCACATGACACAAGCATTTACGAGTATAAAATCATCTCCTAACCATATAATTTCTTACTGGCCTAGTTATACAATCAAGCAGAAATAGGGGAGATACAATATGTCCATTAAGAAATATGCACAATTCCTGAAACATACACAGTATAACCAATTCATACACAGTTACGACTAAATTACACAGGGTAGAAAATCGCTTATCTATTACAGGTTGCCGCCAACCAACTGACTGTGGGTGTTTGTCCTTCAACCTGACCATAGGCATAGAAACATTCATTCTTAGCACTCTGGTCACCCCCGTGCCAAGCCATGATATCACCAAGGAATTCTCACACTTCTCGAGGGTTCTTCCTCCATTTTCGCTTCTGTTTGGGTCATGTTCTTTGTAACTCAGAGCTTTCTCTCTTGGTTATGGCCTCGACGAGGTTTCTCAGATGCTCCTCGGCATCAAGCTCGCGGCCTTTAGTTCGTGACTCGCTGGAGAGCTCTGCGCATCTCCCTTGCAAGCTTACGCTCTTTTTTTCTGGTGTCTCCTCTCCTGTGTGTATCCCTCTTACCTTGGAAGGTTTGTTGACCTATCATGTTCCTTCTGTCAGAAGAAGCTCATGTCTGCAGGTCCCCGCGGTACTTAGGGCTGACAACCCATGTTTCCATTCATGTGGGTGGTTGATAATTCAACCACTGGTCCTTTCTTCATTAATTGATTTCTCTCCTTGGGATCCGAAGGAGGTTGTCATCCTTATCAAGGGAAATTTGGGGTTATTTGTCATAATGAACCCTCTCTTATAGTTTTCAAATTCTTCCTCTAGTGATATCATAGCCAGTACTTTCAAGGCTTCACCCCCACAGTCAATTATTGGCAACTAAAACAATAATACATTTACATTGTCCTCATGCATTAGCATGGTAATTCCTATTTTATGATTAATTACAAATTGGGGGAAACAGGGTGTTACAATGGAGGTCTAAGCTAATCATCTCCCCATATGTACTTGTCTGTCAGGCCTGGTCCTGCAGTAAAAAAAAGTACACCCTCCATGGGCTCATAAGTCACAAGGATCATAGCAATGTCAATCACATCTAATAATCAAGTTACCCAAACATGTGCATCAAACCCCCATTTACCCAGACAAATGCTCAAAGACGTTATGTTATTTAACAATCCAAGTTTGGAGAGGGTCTCAGGATGTCCTATTGGTCTAATCCTCCTGAGGTGTGGGGTGTTTCCAGGTGAATACCAGTCTAGGTCATGTAAATGCATGAGATGGTGTAGGGGATGTTTGGGCAAGGGGTGCAGTGATAACAGGGAAATGTAGGTCTTACATGTGGGTGCCTCTGTAGAGGGTGAGCTGCACCTTATCATGGATGCAATTGTTTCCTAGCCCATTCAATGCCTTTTTACTCTTTGTCTTATTGCTTTTTCTCTCAAGAGAATAACTGGAGGACACTGCACTGGCGTGGTGACCAGTGGTCACAACGTTACCCACAAGCATTTCATGGAGATGAGAAGGTTGGCTTGTGATGAGACCTCCTTTCTCTTATCTATGCCACCAAGAGCTAATACCCTGGCATGGTGACCATATGAACAATAGTGTCATACCGCTACATGCCCATGGACCTTATAGGTTGGGTCATGATGAGACCCCCTATCCACCAACTAGGTCTTGAGTTTTATTTTATTTTATGGGTCCCATTTTTTTGTTGTTGAGAATCCTTTTATTGCTTTCTCGGGGATCTCTGGGTGAAGCATCTAAAGGTTTAATATTGGCTTTTAACTTTTTCCAACTACTTTTACCCTTTGTGCCTTTAGCCCCTTCTTCCCACAAGGCAAGGTACAACCCTTAGTAGCTTGGCAAACCCAATGCCCGAACCAATGTAGGGGATAGATGAGAAGGAAAATGATGAAAAGTGATTGTTGAGCTCAGATCTACCTAAGTAAATTAGAGTGCATTTATTATCAATCCGGTGTTTGTAAGACTTAGAGGCATGTCCAAAGTATATGGATTTTAGAGATAGTTTTTATCTT
>JZKD02S1826978.1:1431527-1448673 GCA_000966675.3 Picea glauca | reverse complement strand
TCAGAATGAGACCTCACTCCTGCATTGCTCTTCAATAGATTTCTGCACCAGAGCGAAGGCGGACAGTCCCCCAAAAGCCGAAGATCCCTGAGGTGTCTGCTATTTGAATGGCTTCTAATCTTTAGGTTAAGGCGGCGGCGACGGTGGCGGCTAGGGTTTAGTATTCGCTGGGTCACATCGGCCCTACAAAATACCACCTCTTCCTTCTCCCCGTTAGGGTTATGTTTCATTCACACAACCCTCTCACCGTCGCTCAACGATCTCTTGGGATCTGGTGCGGCTTTCTGAAAAACGACCGAGGAAGGAGAAACGTATGAGAAAGAAGAAGAAACGGGGCCGGATCCTTCAGATCTAAGCGCCAAGTCATGAGCTCCCGCTGCAAATCGAGGGTAGAGGCAGACGAACCCTCCAAGTCGCCAGAATATTGCTTTACGTTCCATTCGCCGCTTGAAGACTTGCAGATGAATGTGTAATGCCCATTCTCTCCGATCTTTGTTACTTTTTCCACTATATCGGCGTCAGGCACCGCCTGCGTTCCATTCGGTTTAGCCGGTGATTGCTTCGGCTCTTCGAATTCGAAAGCAACGGCGGGCGCTGGCTCAATCTTTGGCATTGTTTGCTTGGCCTTGGCCCCTCCTGCTTTCTCCTTCATGGGAGTAGGGTTTGCTGCGGCAGGTTTCTTGGCGAGGTGAGGCGCCATTGTCCCGATTTATTTCTCTTCTCCGGTATTATCTTGAAATCAATTTAAAATTAATTAATTAATTAAATTAAATTTAAACAAAATAAAAAATGTCAATGGGGTTTAGTTTGGGTGGCTGGAAGGAAATATTGTTATCCTCCCCACCCAGGTTCAATTCTCGCAAGTGAAATGTTGAGCTCATAATGAATATATTGTTGTAATGGGTTCAAGCCTTGTTGTTGGCCGACCTTATGCCTTGAATATTCTAGGGTTTACCCTAGGTATCATCCTAAAAATGAGGGGAAATACACAGGGGGTTTTCCCTAGGATTTTTAACCTAGAAAAAATAGGAAAATTCGAGGGAGGGTGGTCCACATGAGGTTCTATGGGGGACATGAGGTGGCAAGAGGCTAGGCAAAGGAGGGAGTGGGGATGGGGTGGGCATGAGGCTAGAGGAATATAGGAGACACAATTACATGAATTTCCCTCCCTCTGATTTTGTATTTTGAAAAACAAAATAATTAATAAATAAATTTTCAGGTAACGATTTAGCAGTCGATTTTGAGTTTTTTTGTTTGCAATGGTACTAGTTGTTGAGGACACATTTTCAATTAAGTCATAATTTTAACTCCAAAGAAAAAACCGGTGCTATTATTAGTATCATTTTTTTGTTTGAGGTTCAATTTAAATGTTTTTGTTTAGTTGTCAAGGTCGTGATTTCAAACAAGTTAACATTTTAACCACCCCAAAATAAAAGGTGCTACTAGTAGCACCACTTATTTTATTCAAGGGTAAAAATAGCCACTAAATGTGACCTCTAAAAAAATGAAAACTTTATAAATTTATCATTAAGTTGGTAACTTTGTTTTGTCTAAGAGCTAAGGTACCATGACTGTAATGAAATGATGGAAATGAACCCATGTAGAAAATTATGATCATGTACGAAGGGCATTGTTTCCATTGATTAAAATAGTGACAACTAATAATCTTTGTAGTTCCAAAAAAAATATTTCCTATCCAGACTAAATTGGAGCCTAGAGAACAAGTGGTTTTTATAACCCTAATTTGCACCAGACATGCTTACCTGGCATCAGGCCATCTCAGATTCCTTCTTTGCCAAAACACTGTCGAACAAATCTTCTTAAAACCCCCTTTTATAAAGGCCCATGTGCCCTGCTCCATTACTGCATGCGTGTACATGCTAGATGACCCAAGACAACCCGCGTGTACCTACAAAAGCACAGAAAAAGGAAAGTTGTTGATGGAACACACAACTTTGGGTAAGTTAATTGAACCTTTCAACCATGCATGGCCGTTCACTTGACCAAATACCTAGCTTCTTCTAGCCTATAAAAGAAGGGTTAGGGGTGCCATTTGAAAGGAGGAGAATCATAGTAAAGAAACTATACCCGATTGAGCATTCCCTTTGTCCCAGCCTTTATCCATCCTTGTGAAAAGAGAAGTATAGAGCAAAGTAGTTGGAAGATAGTGGAAGAAGAGCCCAGGACTAGGATCGAGGAGTAGTAACCGAATTTATCATTGTAAGGTATCATTGTGAAATTAATAAAAGAATTTCTTTTCCCGTCCCGCTATATGAGATTGTCATTATTGGAATATTGATTGTATGATTGATTAAATCTCTAACCCGTTAGTTCATAGATCAAATGCATGTGGATTTCTTTGTTTGTCTTTAGTGAATGCAAGTCAACATTGGGAGGAGAGTTACAGTCAAATAATGACCAAGCATGAAAAGGGATCAACATCAAACATGAAGAATAAGGTACGTCAACTTAATCTCTTGAGCCTTGTATTTACATATGAGTAATGGGGGTCTAGGCATGGGATGATGGTAAAAAGTAAGAATCTTTAGATCATTTCTGCATGCATGATAAAACCCTTAGTGCTAGTCGATAGGAGGGATTTCCCACCCACAACAGAATTGGCAACCATACTGGGGAACTCTAGGGTTTCTGGGAATATTTTGTTTTTTGGGTATTTTTTAAAAAATGGTTTCATTACTTGTTTTTAAAGTTTCTGCAAAAGTCTGAGCTAACAGAGATTCTGGTCTTCCATACCAGTTATCTCTGTTTCTTTGCTTGACTTCATATTTTTTTTGAGACCCACAGAGGTACATGCGGCCTGTATAAGGTCTACACGCATGTACTCGTGCCCTACCCTCACACAACCCGCGTGTACATGCTAGTTGAGGGAGTGTCATTCACGTGTATGAGTTCAGAAAATTTATTTTAGAGAGGCAGTCATCCTCTCCCCTTTCAAAAGTAATCCTTCTCAGGCATTTTCTGGAACTCATTCTAGTCTCTGTTTTTTGCAGTTTTGTAGCTTAGGTTTCACCTCAAATTGGTTTTGTTCTATGAAATTTTCCTTCAATTGTTTTCTTTTTCTGTCAAAGTAAGTTTCTGAGTCTTCAAGAGATTCTGGTTCTCAATACCAGTAGTCTTTGCCAGTGCTTGATTGCTTTTTGTTTCATTTTTTGAAGAGTTTCAGAGGTACACACGCCCTGCATAAGGTCTGCATATGTGTACACGCACTCTGACCTTATAGATCTTGTGTGCACACGTTGGTTGTTGAACTATCAACAACGTGCCTGTTGAGAAATATTTTTGGTTTAAGGAGAGGCATTCATCCTTTCCTTGTCAAGAGTTATACCTCTCATGGTTCTTGGTCTCTGTCATAGTAGTTTTAGCCTAGGTTGGATTCCAGCATAGCTTGTTTTTTCATTAAACGATTTCTTGTGTTTCGTAGATTTTTTCACTTATTTTTAGCTTGAAATTTTAAGAAAAATGAGTTGCATTCATCAATTTCTTTTAGATTTTTTCGTTATTTATGATTTGATTGGAAGAAAATATAAAAAAAAATTAGTTTGTTAGATCTCTTTCTTTCCTAGCATTTTCTTTGCATTGTTATTTGAAAAAGAAAAAGAAATTAGCACAACGTTGTGTTTTCTTCTAATTTTAAAAGCATTTAAAAAAAAAAAATATAATCATTCTTTGCCAGTGTTCATGTAAGTTTGATCATTTTTTCGAAAGAGTCTTAACAACATCAGTTGCACTACCGTATCCTTTTTTAATAAATAAATCCAGTAAAAAGAATGCTAATTAAAATTTACTAGACTTTATGTTTGTAGGGTCCATCAACTAGATTAGGCTAGAGCCTTGATTTAGGTTGGAGAGGAAACTCTTCAAGGCTATAAAACAAACATATGAGTCTGTGATAAGGAGTGTAGAAGTCAAATAACATGGAAATTATTCGGAACCCCCCTCTAACACAGGGGCTAACAACGAGGTCGCATGTGGAAAGGTAGCGGAGATAACCCCTCCAAAGCCGGACCAAGCGTAGTGGGGAACGCATATAGAGGAATTGTCTTGGGATTCCGTTGATAGCATTTACCATGGATCTTCATGGGTGTTGAATCCATTCAAGTTCCTCATTCATATTCCTGAACACTTTCTTTCAATACCCTTGATAGGTTTTGGGCTTGATACCCTCCTCATTGCGGTCCACCTGACTATCTACTGTACCCGCCTAGTGATTGTTCATGAGTTGGCAACCTAGTTGCCTTTATTTTAGGGACTTACACAGGTGACCGCAGGGGTATACCATAGTACCTAGGGTAGACATTGGGCCACACTTTTCAAAGTATACCTAGAGGGTTCTTCCGTATTCGAGTTGCACTTGCACCGGTAAGTTTCTCT
Source organism: Picea glauca (assembly GCA_000966675.3). Lineage (NCBI taxonomy): Eukaryota > Viridiplantae > Streptophyta > Pinopsida > Pinales > Pinaceae > Picea > Picea glauca. The sequence goes on along the minus strand of JZKD02S1826978.1, from coordinate 1,444,281 downwards.
AGTGTTGGTTGGTGTAACTGTTCTTCCAACTAGTTAGTCGTTTGCTTGATTTGCCTTTAGGAAATTTTAGTGTGTGCTCTATGCTCCCTAGTTTTCCATAGTGAGTTAGTCAGTTGTATATTTGAGTCTTTGACCTAGGGTGGTAGACCGCCCACTCCGCCAGTTGAGAGGACTTTTCAGTCTTCCACTTAGAAACGTGGAGCCGCCTCTTTATAGGCATTGTTTTGATAACACTGGTTCGCCAGAGTCAATGTGTGAGACTTTTACGGACTTGAATTATCCCAAAAAGGGATAACCTGTGCATAAGATATTCATGGCTAAAGTTCCCAGTGATACTAACAAAGGAGCCCCTTCACAAGGGGATTTTTATGCTTTTCCCTTCTTTGGAAACGTTGGTGTCCCTTTGATGGCCACTTTGTACAGTCCTGGGTTGAATGTAGAACTACCGGTTTGGTTGGGTACCATTCCAAATGTCCCAAATACTCTTGAAACTTCTCATTTAAGCACCTTAAGTCATGGCAAACCTATTGATGTTTCTTCATCAACAAATTCTTCTCCTCCTCCTTCTCCTGCCTCTGGTGAAAGTACAATTACTAGTAACTGGAAGTCTAAACGAAATAGCAAGAGGAAGAATAGGAAGAAGAAATCACCAACCTCTGCGAGTCATGTTGGATATCGGTCAACAACCTATGTAAGTCACGTTGAAGACCAACACCCAGCCTCTGCAAGTTATGTTGGGGGCACACACCCACCCTCTACAAGTCATGCTGGGGGGAAAAGTCCAGTCACTGCTAGTCATATTGGTAATAGGTTTGTAGCCTCTGCAAGTCATGTTATTGACCCATCACTAACCTCTACAAGTCATTTTGAAGATGTGCAACCAACCACTGCTAGTCATGCTAGGGGCATTAATTCTGTTATGAAACCTAGACAGATAGGATGTAAGCCTAAGTTCCCTTGTAAGCTTTGCAAGGGAGCTCACCTTACTCATTTGTGCCTTGGCATTCTAGAGGTACAAAAATTATGGTCCCTGTCTACTAGCTCTTCTGATTATGAGTCTTTTGAGGTTTCCTCGTAGTCTATTAAACCATTGGTTGAGAAAGTGATCATGTCGATGCAGTTATCGGCTAATTCCACTCTTCTTTTGAGGGGTGAGGTGCCTTTAGACCTTCTAGTCTCTCAGCCTATTCAACCATTGGTTGAGAAAGCGATCATGTCGATGTAGTCATCGGCTGATCCCAATCATCTTTTGAGGGTTGAGGTTCCTTTAGACCATGTAGTCTCTCAACCTATGCAACCATTAGTTGAGAAAGTGATCACGTCGATGCAGTCATTAGCTGATCCCACTCCTCTTTTGAGGGGTGAGGTGCCTTTAGACCATGTAGTCTCTCAACCTATGCAACCATTGGTTGAGAAAGTGGTCACGTTGATGCAATCATTGGCTGATCCCACTCCTCTTTTGAGGGGTGAGGTGCCTTTAGATCATGTAGTCTCTCAGCCTGTGTAGCCATTGGTTGAAAAAGTGGTCATGCAGACACAATCTTTGGCTGATCCCAATCCTCTCTTGGGGAGTGAAGTGTCTACCAACTATATTTTTAGCATTTCCAGTTCAGTACTTTCAAAACACAGGGGCATTCCACTTGTTCTGAGTACACCCCCTCCAAAACCCAGGATGGTTTCCTTTGATTGGAATGATCTTGTTGAGCATCATCTTCCTTCTTATGCACCTTTTCAAATAAGGGTTGAAGTTAATTCAACAAACATTTATTGATGTATTGTGGATGAAGGAGCTTCCACAAGTATTTTATCCTCCTCGGTTTGGAAAGTCTTGGGATCTCCCGAGCTTGTGTCTTCTTCGCATGAGATGTTGGCTTTTGACAAACGTCCTAGTGAATATTTGGGGGTTCTTCCTCAGTTACCTATATATTTAGGTGGGAAGACTGTCCTTGTTGATGTTATAGTGGTGCAAGGCCTGCTAGATTTCAATATGCTTCTCGGGCATGATTATGTATATGTTATGAATGCTATGGTGGCTATGATCTTCTGGGTGATGCATTTCCCTCACAATGGAAGCATTGTCACTATCGACTAGCTGTAATATGATAATCACCATCCTAATTCATCATTATTTCAGACTACCCCTTTATATGTTCCTAGCATTCATGTAGACTCTACCCCGCCATGGGTTAATTATGTGGCATCTTATCCTCGATGTTCAATTGCTTATGAGAAGGAACCTGTGTAATCATGTTTTCCTTCTTGAGACTTGGTCTCAACAATTTATTTATTGGTTTATCCAATGGGGGCTTGGGATCCCTTGCTTCTCCCTCTTGGTACGTGTGATTTTGAGTCTCCTTTTGAATCTAATCTCGTTGTTTGTAGATCCTCAAGCTCTCGTACTTGTGAATCTTCACTGATAGAATCTGCCAGTCCTGGACAAAACCTCCATCATCATATGGAATATGGTCAGTTTACTTCACCCTTTGGAACTGTCGACCCTCGCTTGCATGATTTCTTGGATTTTGAATTTCCTTCGGATGAGGCTATCCTTGAAGCCATGACTACATATTCTATACTATGGGAGGACTTACACCGTGGTTTGTGTTTTCTTCCCTTATGGGAGACTTCTCAAGTTGACAATCGAAGAGACTCTTGGTATGAGTCTATCGATAGGCTCTACTCGAACCAGTTTCATATATGAGTCATAGCCCCCTACGGGTCTTCTTTTAAGCCCTTTTCAGACCCTCTAAACATGAAAAGATTGTTGAGCGATCTTGTGGCCTTTCATGCTCATTAAACTGAAATTTGAAATCACCTCTATCCAGTGGTAGTTTACCCCTTTTTCCGTCCGGACGGTCAAATGTACGAACAAAGGTATACTCTAAGGAACTTTATTTCTCTAGAAGAGTACCCCCAGGTATCATTTTAATCCCTTTTCGGGCCCGAGGGACTAAATGTATGAAAAAGGAACCCCCACGGAGTCCATAGTTAAGCTCTTTTTAGACTCCCTAAAATTGAAAAAATCGTCGAGTGACCTTATTCTTTCACACTCATTAAAATGGTCCAGAAGAACACCCCTAATGGAGTCCATAGTTAAGCTTTTTTCAGACTCCTTAAAAATGAAAAAATGGCCAAGTGATMTTGTTTTTATCACACTCRTTAAAATGGTTTTGAATAGATGTATTTTCGGTGCTAATTTACCCCTTTTTCGAACCGACTAGACTACCTTCGAAAAAGGTACCCCAGTGGAGTCTCCTTTTACATTTTTCAGACTCTCTAAATATGAAAAACCATCGAGCTTACCTTCTCTAGGCTCGTTAAACTTACATCGAAGGATGTTACCATTGTGTGTTTTGTTAACTGTGTTTCCATACCTGTGTCTTTGGTCTAATGTCGGTGCCATGTTGCTCTCAACTGAACCATCTGAAGCATGCCTTATACGCAAACCCTATAGCACTTTGCCTCTGCGTCTTGACACCTTTGGTCCCAGGAGGTATTTTTTCTGAGTGTCCTTTCTTTGAACATAAGTCTTGTCCTTGCGCCTTGAACTTGTATGTTTGCAACACTCATTCCTTCTTTGTAACGAAACATTATTTTATTCTTTTTCCAAAATTATTGAAAAAGACAAAAAAAAATTCAAATATACCCCAAAAAGAGGAAGGGAAAAGTATTTTCTTTGTATTGGCAGCATAATGAGTCGCCCTTGGATAAAGCACATATGTCCGTTTGTTCGACAAACTATGGGATTTAATACAACATTAGGAAGTTGTTCTCACTACATAGAGTTGTGTCCTCCTCCGTTTGGTTATTCTTCCAAACATATGGAGAGTTTGCATAGCCTCCTGCCTCATAAACTTATGTTAATGCCATGTTGTTTGAGTCTCATCATTTATCGTGTTATTGTCCAAGGGAATTTTTTACCAAGCCTGAGTTATCCCCTCTATCATTTGTCTCTTTACCTCATGCCCGACCATCCTGAAAGTCCAATCAAGTCTTTATTCGAAATCAATGAAGCCTTCAGTTTGATAATCAAGATTCTCTAGTCCATAATCGACGAGCCGCCAAAGACCTCTGGGTAGTGAAGTCGTACACTCATATTACACTCTTACCCGAGTTTTGAATATTTTGAAGTTGTTTCTCGAGATCTGAAGACCTCATCTCCAGCCATCAAGCCTTATCAACTTCTAAAAGATGGATACTATACATGTATACCTTTTGATTGTGAGATGTAGATCCACTGTGTATTGCTCACGGCTACACTTTATATAGTTATATGACATGGATCTACAATGTATTTGATTAGTAGCCATGATTTTATTTCATCCTGAGCATGGGTATGCCCACCTCAGTGAGACAATTATTATTTTGCAGAAGGCACCTCCCAATTTCTGGTCCCTGGGCTCACTTGTTTGGAACGTTGGTGAAGATTGTTAATGTATTTTGGCCATCAGATGCTCTTCTGACCTCACATATTAGGGGGCATCTGTTACAACCCTAATTTTCACCAGACATGATTACCTAGCATCAGGCCATCTCAGGTTCCTTCTTTGCCAAAAAACTTCTAAACAACTCTTCTTAAAAACCCCTTTTATAAAGGCCCCCGCGCCCTGCTCCATTACCGCACGTGTGTACATGCTAGCTGACCCAAGACAACCCACGTGTACCTACAAAAGAATGAAAAAAGGAAAGTTGTTGAGGAAACACACATATTTGGGTAAATTAAGTAAACCTTTCGGCCATGCATGGCCGGTCACTCGACCAAATACCTAGCTTCTTCTAGCCTATAAAAGAAGGGTTAGGGGTCCCATTTGAAATGAGGAGAATCATAGCAAAGAAACTGTGCCCAATTGATCATTCCCTTTGTCCCAACCTTTAGCCATCCTTGTGAAAATAGAATTATAGAGAAGCAGTTGGAAAACAGTGGAAGAAGAGCCCAGGACCAGAATCGAGGAGCAGTAGCTGACTTTATCATTGTAAGGTATCATTGTGAAGTTAATAAAATAATTTCTTTTCCTGTCTCGCCATATGATATTGTCATTATTGGAATATTGATTGTATGATTGATTAAATCTCTAACCTGTTAGTTCATAGATCAAATGCATGTGAAGTTATTTGTTTGTCTTTAGTGAATGCAAGTCATCATTGGGAGGAGAGTTGCAGTCAAAGAACGACCAAGCATGAAAAGGGATCAACATCAAACATGAAGAATAAGGTACGTCAACTTAATCTCTTGAGCCTTGTATTTACATATGAGTAATGGGGGTCTAGGCATGGGATGATGGTAAAAAGTAAGAATCTTTAGGTAATTTCTTCATGCATGATAAAACCCTTAGTGCTAGTCTGTAGGAGGGATTTCCCACCCACAACAGAGGTATATACTGTGGGACTATAGAGTAGAGAAGGGACTATGAATTGTTAGAAATTGGGTTATGTGAGAGGAATAGATCCATCCATATGCCAATTATGTCATTATGGAATCATAGTTGCAACTCGAGGGTGACCCTTTGCAGAAACAAGACAAGAAACAATGAACCTATGGTTACATGGAACATCCTTTGTCTTTAGCTAGTTGGTGAATTATTCTCATAAAGATAAATGTCATGTTTAATTGATTACTATGTTAATTTAATGGTGTTTATGGTATTGATTTAATGTTGTTCAGTTTACATGAATGTATGAATCTACATTGGTATCAATATCCGAAAATTTTTGTATACATATCTGAATAATTATATTTTCATAAGCTTGCTTGTCATATTGGATGCATTCATAAACTCATAGCATGGGAAAGACAATGATGGTATAAGAGAAGAGAATATGGGTGAAATGTTTAGTTTTCAAAAGTACCTTGTATCCTCAATGGTTGAAAAAGGGTACTTGGTATGTTACAAAGTGGTATCAGAGAAAGGTTAAAACCTTAGGATTGTATGGACAAAAACTCAACCTATATAAGAAGAAATTGTAGGTTCTTTGTAAAATATTTGACAAAATCTCTTAATGGATATTGGAGAGAATACAGTTTTCAAACAAAGTGTTTGGCATAATTCCTCAAGGTCATAATTGGGGAAAAATTGAAATTTGGAGAARAATCCCTAATTATGAATGCAATCCAGAGGGTAGTTAGCACAAAAGCATCAAATGTGGATGGTATAGGGGCCAAATTTAGTCAAGGAAGCCAARCCTAGAGAAATCATGGTGGTTCKATGGAAAAAAWTGTAACAAAAGTTACAAAATTGGTAAAAGTTTCAATTTTGGATGACTAACATAAATATGATGTTGATTGTACAAGTGACGTGGRCCTGTATTAATGACATGAAATGGAAGGGTGACRTGGAGGAATCAGTGTGCTACTAAGTGGAGTTAGGTTTATTTGGTCTTATCCATGAGATAGGGTCTATTAGCACTCTATAAATACATTCAGTTGTTAAGAAAAGGACAGAGSTAACTGTTTCAACCAACTTTGAGGCYCGAAACTAGACTTTYGGACCTAGAGAGGGATCTCTCGAGAGACTTTGTCTCCATGTGGGATATGGATTTAAAACTRTGGCTAGATTTAACACCTTTGAAATAATGGTTTCTAGTTATATTGGCGTAATAAAGTAAGACTTTGGGMTATGGAGTCGATTCGAGAAAAAAMTGACAGAAACAAATGAATCGRTGATTGAACTTGAGAGGATAAGGCTAAGCGAGCAACAATATTCAATGCAAAATCATAATATGTGGYGARGATAAAACACAGGAAGTAACTCGGAGCATCGTTGCGGATKAATTCAGTGTTAAMTTTTAGAAGAAAAACAATTTGTCTAAATGGCRTGAACAWGGGGTGTTGTGCAGGGAATCCAYAGGTTCAAAATTTCGTTCTGATTTAGACAGAAAGGATATGAATAAAGGAAACAGGAAGTACATATGAAAGAAAGGGAAACAATACATCCAACARCTACAATTAGAATATTTTCATCAAAGCTATAGGACGTTTGCATTAAGTTTTGATTGGACTCAAATTACATACAATAGTTATTGTCTATACTAATTTTTCCAACCAACTTGGCTTACATAAAAAATATCAAATATATAAACGAGGATGTCGCTTGGGATACCCTACTCTTCTAACTTCTATCTCTACAAACTAGGAATTGACTGTTCTGCGTTACAAAACTCTTCGCATGACGTTTTCCAAAAATAGAAAAAAAATACATCTGGCTACATTATGATTGTTTGTAATTTGCCACGGGGATTCAATTATCGATCTGATATCGTCATGGGGGATGATATGTCAAAGCCTTCCTTCGACTGGATATCCGAGTGGATAAATGTTTGTTAGAGTCCCACTATCTACTTTCATGGCTTTGATTTCCTGCCATGTGCTCATTTTTTGTGGGGAAATGTGCGTGGCAAGTGGCTGTAGACAGTCACAACCGTTATCAAAATAGCCAAATGTCTTGGGGCGATGTCTCCATCAAAATTGTCAATATTTTCCTTTTGTTTCTGAATACAGGAACAAACTTGGCTAATATTGTTTCTTCTTCTCACTGGCAAGAGCTGCACATACTATCTCTTCGGAAGCTTCACATCCTCTAGAGTGTTTGGCATACCTTTCTTTTGATAGTCGTTGTGCTTCACGCAATTGTACAATCATATCATGCACCTCTTTGAGCTGTCGTTTGAGAAATTTCACATTCCCTTCATGACCTTGTGTTGTTGACGCTTCTGTGGTCTTTGTTGCTAGCTGTTGTCTTAGCTCCTTATTTTCCTGGTACAGTTCGACGATGACTAGCTTTTCCTACTTCAGCTATTGAGATTATTCTTGATCATTTGTACCTACAACATCCATCCTCCTTTTTCTTCTCCCACTTTCTTATATCATGCCTTTCAAAGGCTCCAGGCGGATGACACACATAAGTAATTGTTCAACAATTGGTCATGCGGGCGGCTCATCTGAGATTTGAGTTTCCCCAACTTCCTTGTTCTTCCTTGCTCTACCCCTTCTCTAAGGTATCTGTTATTTAGGAGACAACGCTTCCAATGTCCTTCCTTCCTGTGCAGTTCCTTCTACTCTAAGTTCTGCACGATGTGATGTCGTCGTTCCCATGGGTAAAGGAAAAATCCCTTTTTTATCCTTGGGGATGCCTGTTGTGAGTGAGAATGAATCCCAATCACTTTGGGGCTCGATTCTGGCGATCCTGCCACTACGTGTACCATTTTTCATGTTCTGAGAGGTCACCATGGCATGACCAGTATCTGTCTTGTGCACAATATATTGGTAAGATTCCCAATATGGAGAATTCAGTCGACCTGGGCCTACGAGAAAACTTGCAGACAGAGCTTGAATCTGATTTCACGAACAAAATGGTTTTAGAACCTCTAGGATTTATAACAGATTGGGTGGAAAGAAGAATTGTGCCAAAGAACATTGAATTCATGGCAACTATATGTTTCAAATCGAACCGTAGATTTTCCATAACGCATTCTTGCGTGTAAGGTATAGGTGATAAGGGCTACAAGGCATACATGATGTGAGCACCGCAATTTTTTCATTCCTTCGACCTTCATGATGAAATGATAATGGTTACAACACCTGCCGATGCGACTTGCATTAGATACTTGACTCAACATGGGGCATGTAGAGACTAACTTCGATAGGACCCGATTTTCTGGGAACAACATACCCATACCATTCATGTATGTTTTGACTTTGACATCTCTTCTCGCTTCTAAGGGCCAAGTGGCCACTTGCTGAATTCGACCCCTTCATTGATATGTACCTGACTTCATGTGTTTTGACACATGGGCTATAACTCGACTGAAAACTAACTCCAATTGAAAGAAAAATGGCAACGCTAACAACTGGCTCCAATGAGGATGCTATGCTCCCTGCAAGGTAGCAAAGAATAGTAGACTAGGTTCCTGATCATTGGGTCTTATTTTGAATCTTCGACACAACAATATGAAAAAAATGATGCAACCTAAGCCTATCGATGTAGTTTCTAAAGAATGAGCATAAAACACAGGGCCTTCACTTCGGGTTTCAATTTTTTTCTGACCTACTGACTTGACACAAAATAAAATGAATATTTACGATGATAAATGACTTAAACAAAATTTATTTCATCAGATAATTTTTTAGGAAACTACTGTTTACAAGCCCCCAACCAACGCACTCCCCATTTAGTTCTTCCAGAAAATAAGCATTATTTCTGCGATATGCACCGATTCTGAGTGGACCCGTCCATAGGTTATCGAACTTTCCGTGATTTCCTTTTTCCTCATTTCTCACATCCCATCTCAAGACTAGATCACCCAACCAAAAATCCTCTAGCTTGGAACATCTAACAAAGGATTTCTTCATATTTTCTTGGTGGAGATGTGATCGATTGTACACTTGTTCCCTCATATGCAGTGTGTGAGCCAACTAATTTATTCTTCTTTGCACATCATTTGGCTCGGCCTCCTGCTCTTGCAACAATTTTATGAAGAGAAACCCCAGTGTGGTAGGGAAAATTGCATCTGCCCCGTATACAATATGGAAAGGTGAGGTTGAGATGGAATTCTTGGTGGTAACCTGGTATGCCCACAATGCATGGATAAGATTTTTATGCTAGGATTTCTTATTGTCTTGCAGGAAATTTTTGATGATCCGAGTTAGGCTTTTATTCGGGGATTCTGCTAACCTATTTCCTTGTGGGTAGTACGTCATAGAATGCCTCAGGGTTATATTTTAATTCTGAAAAAACTTTTCAATCCTCTTAGACTTGAAGGTGGTCGCATTGTCTGTTATGATCTTGATTGGGCATTTGAACCTCGACAAGATGTTTGTCTCTAGGAATTGGATGATGACTGCATCAATAGCTTTCTTCGTGGGGATCACTTCTATCCATTTTGTGAGGTAGTCAGTGGTTGTGAGTATCCATTTGTGTTGCGACGAGGATGGAGGATTTATTTCCCCTATGAAATCCAAACTCCACTGCATGAACGGTGCCTCAATTGAGATCAAATTTAGTGGCAAGGGCTGCAACTTTCTTCTCCCATCGAAAATATGACATTCGTGGAAGCTAGAGACTTCTTTGTACACGTATGCGAAGATTGTAGGACAATAGTAACCCACCCTTAGGATTTTGTGTGCGGTGGTTTTCTTGTAATAGTGTCCCCTGTAGTCGCCCTTGTGAAATTCTTTTGTGGCTTGCTTCACATCATTCTCCAGCAAACATATCAGCAACATTCCCCTAGGATCTTTCTAGTAGAGTGAGTTATCTAGGATGTAGAAATTAACCGCTTTAAGATTTAGAAATCAGGCCTTGGTATTACTCACACCCGGAGGGGCCTGGATATTCTCTAACACATAGATGATGTCTACATACCACGACAAATCGATGAACTCCTGGGACACTCGTGTAGTCGTTTCTTCCCGAGGAATATCTGATAGATCAACAATGAAATTCATTCCCATAGTGTCATATTCTGACTGTGCCATTAGCTTCGCAAGGCCCTGACCCTTAATTAGTTGCGTAGGCTTGATCTGTAGGTTATATTCTAACATGGACACTATCCACTTACCTCTCCTTCCTTCAAGGTCGGGCTGAGTCAAGATATCCTTTACTGAGTTGTTGGGCACATAAGCAATGGCGTGGGAATGCAATATGTACATCTTGAACTCTTTCAAGGCTTTCACTAAATCATATGCTTGTTTTTCCATAATGTTGTACCTTAGTGGAGCATCCCGCAACATCTTGCTGAAATAAGATATAGGATTCTCGAATTTTTGTTTGTCTTTCTGTAACAACACGCCAACAATCATATGCTCTGAGGTGAAGGAAAACAAGATGAAATCCTTCATGAAATCTGGACTAGATAGCACAGGTGCTCTAGTCAATTCCACCTTGCTATCTTCAAATGACTTCTTGGCCTCCAAGTTCCACTTGATTTCATTTCCCTTTCTGAGCATGCAGGAGATATGAATTATAATCTCTGCCAAATTCAGGATGAATCTCCTTAGAAAGTCTACTTTTCCGAAGAAGGATTACACTTCCTTTTTACTATGTGGAGTGCCGATCTTCAAGATTCCTTCAACCCTACTGGGTTCTATCTTAATGCCTTCCTTTGAGATACTGTGTCCCAACAACTTCCCTTCTTCCACCCCGAAATGTGATTTCTTCGGATTTAGCGATATGTCAAACCTCCTGCACTTCTGGAAAAATTTCTTCAGATGTTCGAGGTGTTGTTCATCAGAGGAATATTATACCGTGATTTCATATAGATAGATCACAATGAACCTATCCTTTTCGTTGGAAAACACGATGTCCATTTCCCTTTGGAAAGTGGCTCCACTGTTCATCAAGCTGAAAGGCATCTTGGCATACATGAATGCTCCCCATGGACTTGTGAAAGTTGTTTTTTCTCTGTCACCTGGGTGGGCTATGATTTGATTATACCCTGAAAAACCGTCCAACATGGACATCTTCTGGGACCCCACCACCTTTTGCAAGATATAGTCCATTTTGGGAAGAGGGTAGTGATCCTTGAGGGACAATTTGTTTAAATTTTGGAAGTCTACACACAGCCTTATCTCCCCACTCTTCTTCCTTACGGGCACCAAATTAGGTACCCATTTCGAGAACCACAAAGAAACGATAATCTTAGCGTCAGAAATTTTCTTTACCTCTTTCTCGATCAGTGACAGTAACAGGGGGTTTATCCGTCTCCACTTATGTAATGCCTATATATATATCTAAACATCCTTATCCTCATAAGCAATTTATTTCTTAAGTAAGACAATACCTATTTAGCATAATGTTGATATTCATACCAACGAATTCAGCAATTTAAATTCATCAAATATTAACGAATTCATAGTAGAATAAATAAATGCATAATTCAACAGGGTACCTGGTCCTGATGTTATTTCCGTTGCCAACTACCTTGCTGCTGCTGCTCTCCTGCTACCTGCTACATAGCCCAGTCCTATTGCAAACACAGAAAAATTGCCCAAAACTATTGTCCACCCTGCCAACTAGGAAAACGACCTAGCTCCAGGATATCTACGGATATCCTGGCCCTCCGAGCCCAAAATCTCTAGCAACTCGATGCCTGCCTGATCAATATGTCACAACCAACAAATCATGTGCCTCAATCTCAGCACACCAATCTCACAACCCCTCTCGGCTCTCTGCAATACTCAGAGCTCTCCAAACTCATGGCCAACTTCCCCCGTAGAATGATTTTTCCTTTCAACTCTTTCCCCCCCCTTATTCCTCCTTCACCGCCTTCCTTTCATTTACTCCCCTACCTAATACCTTATCCCCTTTATTAATTATCTTATCCATTCATTTAAATATCTTATCCATTCATTAAATATCTATTATCTTCTCGGGATTCTTATGTGATCCCCTCTTGTATACGCAACTTAATTCAAATGTTATATTTTATTCTCCACCTTTTATTTAATACTTAATTAATTAATATTTAAATGAATCATTAATCATCATGACTAACTCATTAATAATAATCAATTAGAAATGTTCCTTTAAGACATAAATGTAGTTTAGCTAATCTTTTTAGGGTTATATTATTAAATTAATTATACTTTAATAATCAAGGTCATTACATACACCCACCCTTCAGGAAACTTCATCCCGAAGTTAAGGTATCTTAGAGTACAAAGGATAAGAAACATGGTTCACACATTCATAACAAGTAACTGACATTATCAGTAAGTAAGTCAAGAAAACTCATACATACTAGTGTATATGTACAAGAAATG
>JZKD02S1826978.1:1417489-1431517 GCA_000966675.3 Picea glauca | reverse complement strand
CATAGGCCCAAGATAATGCCCAAGGAATAACAAGAAGTGTGTGTCATACTAAGCTTTGATATTGCATGCCAAGTCCAAGGCCTACCAAATGCATGTCGGTCCAAGTTTTGAATGCGCACTAGAAATCAAGAAGATGCATGGAAAAATCAAGAAAGGAACCATAAAAAAATATCTCCAAATGATTACTGTCAGTGACACGAGGGAACATGGAGAAGACAAAGGATGAGCTGGCGAGGTAGTTAATATTTCCCCGATTCTAGAAAGGATACGTTGAACGTAAGAAATAGGTATAAGTGTGTGCGATTGTTATTTAGTAGAGAAAGTGGAGTAGAATCAACAAAAAAAGAGTTCCAGAAGGATATAAAAGGAAGAAGTGGAAACATAAATAAAGTTACTCATTTAGTGCATTCACAAAGTTGTTGTTGTAGTCTAGTTTTGAAGATCTCTCTCTGAGACTCTATAGTATTGTAAGGCTATAATTCTTTTGATTGTAAGTCTAAGTATTCCATATGTATAAAGTCTAAAAGGGAGCACATGGCATAGTGTATTATAATTATGGGAATTATCTAAGGGAACATGAGGCTATGTTGCCATCAAGTATGTTTTTCTTAATGTATGCATGTGCTTAATGGAATGTAAAGAATAATAAAGTTGCAACAATTATGATCTATCATGTTTCACTCGTGTGTTATTTGGATATGTGTGTGTATTGTTTTTTCATAATGATAATAGTAAGCTATCAGGTATGGAAGGTATGAATAACAAACCAGATGGATCTATGTGTGTGTTTAGACCTTCATCCCCAACATAAGACCAGATGGTCTCTGTGATCCTCATTTCATCTCGGATGAGACCTTATTTGGCCTTGGCTGAAGATTGATATGCCGATGATTTGGGTTATTTGTTGGTCAACTCTGGATGAACCCTGGGTCTAAACCCCCCAACTTTAAGGAGGATGCACTTAAGTGCAAAACTTCCCAACAAATGGTTATGTTGTCGGGACATGAAAGTTTTTTATTGAACGATGAAGGTGAGAAATGAGGTGGTATCCATCTCGGAAGGAAATTCAAAAATGGATAACTACAAAGGAACATGAGTTTTCCCTACAAGAAACTCAAGGTCTGAGGGTGAATGTGAATATATGAAAAGCTAAATATCTTTACACTGATATGTATGCAACATTCTTTGTTGAATTCCCTTGTTTATTGTATGGATGGATGAAAATTAAAATAGCTACCAATTCTTCTTTGTGGCCTTTAGAACTAGTGGCTTGGGATCAAGCCACACTTGAGAGGTTGAAGACATTGGACAATAAGTGGACTTGAGCCACTGATTTATGGTTTTCTAAAGTAAAGGAGGGATATATTATTTAATATGACTATTTGATCCTTCTTAATCATTTCTATTGTCCTTTATAATTTCTGCAAAATTTGGGATAAACCTTCTTAAAAAGTTTATCTTACTTAGAAATGATAGGATTTCCTTTTTATTTCTAGGTAAGCTGGTCATTTGAATAGACTCAACTCGTTTGGGATCTATATTTATTCCTCCCTTGGATACAATGTGTCCCAACAACTTTACTTCTTGCATAGCAAAGTGTGATTTCTTAGAATTTAATGAAAGACCATATTTTCTACATTTAAGAAAAGTTTGTCTCAAATGTTTTAAATCCTCATCATTTGTTTGTGAAAACATAGTCAAGTCATCTAAATATATAACCACAAACTTGTCCTTTTCTCCCACAAAAGCTAAATCCATAGCTCTCTTCAAAGTCGCCTCTACATTCATAAGACCAAAGAAAATTTTATCATACATAAATTTACCCCAAGGTGAGGTAAATGCAGTTAATTCCATATCAATTGGATACATAGAAATTTGATTGTCACCTAAAAAACCATCTATCGTGTATATTCTATTTGACCCAACCACCCTTTGTAAAATATGGTCCATTTTTGGTAAAGGGTGACTATCTTTTAAGTATGCTCTATTCATATTTTTAAAATCAACAGATAATCTAATTTCTCCATTCTTTTTCCTCACTAGAACAAAATTTTCTACCCATACTGAATATCTAAGAGGGACAATGATTTTAGCATCTAATAGTTTCTTAATCTCTTTCTCAATTATGGGAAAAAGAATGGGTTTACCTGTCTTAACTTCTTCTTAAAAGGATTGACTCCAGGTTTGAGAGGAATTCGGTGTTGAATAATACTAGTATCATATGTCCTCAAATCCTCATATTTCCAAGAAAAAGACGTCAATGAATTCTTTAAATAAATTTACATACCTCTTTTATTTATCCTTAGGTAGATATTTTGAAAGTTTCACAAATTTACGGTCATTTTTAGTACCATTATTATAGTCCATCACTTCATCCATCTGTGGTCTAACAACATATTTATTAGCAACTTCATTTTGATCAAAATAAATTTCAAGAGGGATCAAACCTTTTAGAATATAATTATTTTTCAATTGTAAAACAATTTATTGTCCAATCATACTCCTCATATTATCATATACAAGTCTAAAATATTCTTGATCATGTTCATTATCTTGATCAATATGTGTGACCGAAAATTCATCTATCATCTCCAAAAATTCTTAAATTTGTTGCGTCCTCAAAAAACTGCCAATGTTTTATATTATCTGGAATTGAGGGTATGTACCTCATTTCCACTTCATATTTAAGTTGTGGGACTTTTGGAGGTCTAAAAGTACTATCCTACACAACTAAAGAATCAGCTTTCTCATTTTCCAATCTAGGGATTGAATGAATATCAAATGACACAAAAACAAATTCAATCAAATCCCACACCATATTTTTGTATGCTCTCATCCTAGGATGATTTTCTTAGTATACTCCTATGACGTGTTTAACTACTAATTCAACATCACCATATGCAATCAAATTTTTTATTTTTAACTTCCTAGCAATTTCTAATCCTAATACTAAGGCTTCATATTCACACACATTATTTGTTGAATTTGTTTCAAACTCTAATAAAAGAGAATAAGGAATAAGTTTATTGTATGATGGTGAGACAAATATAATACCTGCTCCAGAACCTTCCCAATTGGATGCTCCATCAAAAAACATTTTCCACTTTCATGTTTGAAAATCATCATTCAAAACCCAATGCATATTTACATCTGTTGCACACAATTCAGATTCAGTATTTACAAATAATGTACAACATCCAAGATCTTATTCTTCACAGTAAATTGGGTAATTTTTTGTATTTTTAGAGTCATTGTGTATTTCAATTTGGTTTCTCTATAAATTCTTGTGAATTCACCTCTGAATACTGGGATGGTGGCATAGGTCATGTCTAACTATAAGGATCTAGCTAATATCATTTCCCATGATATTGATAATAACTTACCATAATTAGGGGGCACATCGACAACCACTACATCCATCATTATGCTCTTGGATGGAATTTGTGCTACATTCACCATTAAATCTTTAATCATCCCTAAGCATTTAACTTTAGTAGAGTCAAATGAGTACATGTCTTGATAGGGTATGGTTATTTCCATTCCAAGTTTATCCATGATTACCTTAGGTATTAGATTCTGAGATGCTTCGGAATCAAACATGGAATTATGTAACAAATGATCATGTACAGTCAAAGTGACATATAATGGTGCTACGACGTCTCCTTTATCTTCAATGTGTGGTCCAAACATCACAGTAGGGTATTCATCTTGTAAATTTATTGTGTCACCCTACTCTACTGGAGTTGACTGATCAATTACCTTTGAAATTTCATTTTTTATATAAAGGATTTTTTGCTAATTCAATTAAAGGAACATGGATTTTTATTTTACTTAGCTCATAATCAAGATTAAATGGGTGTCTAAGTTTATCCGATTCCTTATTTTCAAATTCTACTCTTTTGTTTTGGGGTTGATCCATTACTTGTTTAGAAGTAGAAGCTTCCTTGGACTTATCCTTTGTTAAAATTTTCTTAGTATGATTTTGTTCATTATCTTTATTTACATTCTGCCTTGGTCTTAAGTCATGTTTTTTGTGTAGTTCGGCATGAAGAGAATTAGAAACTAATCTAAATTGTGAAGGAGTTAATTCAAGAAGTTCATTTTCTACATCATTAAAAACTTAATTTATAGATTTTTCATAGTCTTCCTTAGTGAGATAAGGACTTACACAATCTCCTTGACATAAATTCAATTCTTCTTCTTACTCTTCATATTGCTCATCAATTATTTGATCTACCAAGTTTTCATCTTTCAAAGGTGGTTGAATTGGTTGGTCATTATTTCTATTTTCTCTTCGGAGTATTTGAGGTGGGTTATTATTAAATTGTCTCCTAAATTGATTAGGATTTATGTTTCCCTTAGGTATTCTCCTATCTTCTTCCATTCTTTCCAATTTGTTGGATAAATCTCTTATCAACTTGGACATTTCTTTGATTTCAATATCATGAACATATTTTGATGACACTGATGTTTTAGCTTGTTCTTTAATATTCTTGGTATTCTTTTCACTTGAATTAGTTTTAATTTTTACCTTCCATGAAGCTATCATATTGGATTCAATTTCTATGGAAACTTCCTTCATGTTTGCTATAGTTTTTTATCTTCTTTCTCTTAAAAGAAAAGCAAAGTATGGATCAAAAGAACCTGCAAAAGTTACGTTTGTAGCTAGTTCGGAGGAATCTTGCTATAGGTTTTATTGAATCTATTGATAAACTCAGATACTAACTCAGTGTTCTCATGTTTCAAGGCTCCAAACTCAGTCAAATAGTAAAGGTGATCTTTTTTCTCTCCCCATTGTCTAACAAAATCTTCCTCCAATTCATTCCAATTATTGATAGTGTTTGGTTGGAGTCCCTTGAACCAGGTTCTCACTTCTCCTTCAAATGTTTGCACTAAAAATCTCATTTAAGCATCTTCATGTTCTAGTCCAAAGTTATCTGCAAACTCATCAAAGGATGTTAGGTGTTCAACAACAATAATCTCACTTTCACCATTAAATTTTGGTAGCATCTTGAGATAATTATCTGGTAAATCATTAATATTACCAGGTAAAACTAATGATGCATACCTGGAAACAACTTTGTTGAAAACCCTAGGAGGGGGGAGAGAAGGAGGACCCCCACCACCACACCACCAACACCAGTACCATCCATGAGGTAATTTAAGATCTTAGTTTTGGCTTGAGGTGCTAGAGGATTTAAGAAAGCTTTTACCCAATTGTCTTGATCTTGGAAGAATATAATAGGTGTAAATTGATCTTGGATATTTGAGGTAGATAAAGATATTTTTAGAGATTGAACAGGGATTGGGATCCTAAGTTTCTCTTTAGTTTTTTCACTTTGTGACCTTGAAGTTAAAGGTTCATTCCTATGAATATTTCTCTAAAATAAAATTTTCTCTTGATCAGAAAGTGGTTGAATTTTCTGGGGATCAGAAGCCAGGATTATAATTGCAGTCGAATCGCCAGGTGAAGGATATTATCCGACCTAAGTTTTGTTCACCATCAAAAGGTAGGTATAATTCTTTTACCCAGGGAAAATATTTTTAAATTCGATCCCCGACAACAACACCAAAAAATGTTATATTCCTTGAGATATTTGCTAGCTAGGGAAATAATGCCAAGGACATTTTAAAATTTCAGATGGTTGAGGTTTTGAAATATGTTAAAAAAACATAGGGTTAAATACTAGTTTTGACTTTAATTTTGATGATATTTTTAATTACTAATAGCCAAACCATAAATGGAAAATATTCTAATGTTTTGGCAAAAATTTATATTTATCATTAAAAGAAATTGAAAAAACAACATAAAAATTCAATTGTTGTATTAATAGATCAATTTAACCCCTATAGCATAAAATGTAGATTAAGCATAAATGATATTTTACATGTTCATGAGAAATTACATTTCATACCATAAACAAATCTAAATGTCAAAGATTAAAGTCATTATTTAAACTTACTGAAATCTACAGCTTAATCCATGCTTAATAAATAACATTAATGGTCATACTGAATTGTCTTAGAATTTAATTTCATATATACTTTAAATGAAATAAATTAACAAGAAGACATACCACATAGAGAAGCACATATGCCAAAGTCCCAAAATCCAGAATCCTTTAGTGTTTGGAAAAATGATCTTTATAAAAATCTTTAGAGGCTAAGTAAAAAATCCATCCAAGATTACATCGAGTTCCTCTCCTTTATACTACAGGGTTTTCAACCAAAATTGTTTATAATAAACTATTCTCCATCTTCCAGATTACAAATACAGAACCATCTATTACAAAACAGAAATATTTAGATAGAATAATTCCCTGAAATTATGATTGACTTCGTTAAGGTTGTTTAAACAAAGTATTCCTGAATGAGGTCGCCAATCCAGATTTAGCTTAGAAGGTTCTTCAAACCAAAGATTTAAGTGATTTTCGTCGCGTTCATATTTCCTTTATATTTCAAACGAAACATGGCCTCTTTTTTCCCAAGCATTTCGTGTTTTAACCAGGTGGATTTGAAACAACCCAAGCCAAAACGCGAAAGGATCCCGTGCTGACATGTGGTTTTGGAGTAATTTTACTTTGCGTCTGCCCCCTTTCATTAACTTTTGTGCTATCTAAAATACAAATTGATTTGTGGCCACCGATTCAAGATCGTGCCAGATCTGACCTGCCAATAATCACATTTTTATTAATAAACATTATAAAATTAAATAACTTAATTTTAAATAAAAACGATGTAATATATATAACCTTTATTTATAAATATTATATATAAATCTAATATTAAAATATAGATTAAATTATATATAAAACTATATAATTAAATCTAGTTACGCCGAAAGGCATACATTTATTGATAATGGGCACAATTAATGATCTTTTAACCTTATTTAACTTTAAACCCTAATGTGATGGCTATGTATTGAAGATGTTGGCATATTCTTAGTCGTCCTCCAATATCAATGGATCAGATTTATTGTTCATAACTTTCTTGCATTTATCAAGACATTCGTTAACATGTTTATTTTTTAACATTTACCTAATCACATTAAAAAATTACTGTAAGGATATGTAATTGTCACGTTCCATTTATCAACCTAATGCAGCGAAACATTTCATATTACCACAAAAAAATTACCACAAATATTTTATATTGGAGCCGCATGTTCTCAGTATATTCGGGGCACGCGTTCTCAGCCAATACCTTTCGACGTTCTCAACAGTGAGTTAGCGGCTGTGCTAGTTATATAAATAACTATATTAATGTAAAACATGAAATAAACCTAAGTAATAATTAAAGCAAACAAAGATTATCAAAATTGATACTAACCTAGCTACAATTTCAACTAAAATTATACTAACTTTCTAACTAAAATAAAACCAAAATATACATATATCAAGCTAAAACCTAAAAACCTTACACTAATCATAAAATCTATTTTAAGAAACTCAGACTCATTTTTAAAGCTAAATTAAAAATATATATATTTAATATAAAATTCAAAATGCTTATACTAAAATTTTAAGTTTAAACCTATGTTACAATTACAACATGGTGCATGTGAAGCCGTGCAGAAATAAGAAGAATGACGAGGAAGTAGATGTCTGATTGGTAACCCGAGGAGGAGAGAAGACGGGAAGAGACTTCAAGCAAGCTGAGATCTCAGGTCAAAATATGGAGGGGGAGATCATAAAGGAAGCACAAACCCCTCCTAAGTTCGATGCTTCTCAACAAAAGTAGTTTCTACATGACGTGTAGAGGGTCATGGAAGAAGAAAGATCCTGTGAAGAGTTGTAGCGCATGACACAAATATCACTTGAGGAGGATGGGATCTATGAAGAAGTACAAAAAGAAACACAAAGGTTGTTTGAAGAGGCCCAAATCCACGAATAGGTACAAAAGGTGACATAGAGGTTGCTCGAAGAGGCTCACACTTGGGAAGAGTTTCAATGCATGACACAAAGATTGTTGGACGAATCTCGTATGCGCGAGGTGATGCAGCGCAAAAATTAGAGGTCAATGGAAGAAGTGTGCAAACAAGAATATCTACAATGCGTTGAGAAAGGGGAAATTGAGGAACAACACCTTGAGTATTTGAAGTGCACAACACGCGAGGAAGCATTGTGCAACTTGAGTCGCAAGATAGACAGGGGTGATCAAGTAAGTAATTTCTTACATTGTTTCTTAATATTGCTAAATAATATTGATGCTACGAGGAATTTAATGCAGATGTTAGCCACTTTTATGGGGAAGGATATGATAGATAGGACTATATCAGCTCCCCTCCTAGAAAGGGAGGTATGTTAGGTCAGCAAGCAAAAGCATATTGGAAGAGAGTTCAAAATGACAACAGAGATTGGTGGGTATGCCATGGATAGAGTCATGTTGGATCTATGTTCCGAGGTGAACATTTTATAAAAGAAATCTTGGGAATTGATGGGGAAGCCAAGTCTAATCTGGTCACTCATCCAACTGCGGTTGGAAAATAAGTACAAGATGTATCCTATAGTCCGACTGGAGCAAGTAGAGGTGAATATAGGAGTAAAAACAAAGGTTGACTTTTAGGTCATAGAGATTATGGATGACTCTTATCCATATCCTGCATTTCTTGGTATTGACTAGGCATTCGATAACAATGCAATGTTGAATTTGAAGAGGAAGATGCCATGTGAGACATACACCTTACATGTGATCACACCTTTGGATATGAATGAAAGAGACAGATACAATGAGTTAGTCGAAGAGGATGCATGAAGTTTTATTATTGATAAAATATATAAGATCATTGGGCGTAGGGAGGATTACATCAATGCCATCGTGGATAGAGAATTAAGTTGGTAGAGTGTCAAGTCCTATAACATTGATTCTAAAGATGCCATGGAAAGGTGGAAAAACAAGTTGTATGATATATCTACTTGCATATGTGTGAGGATAACCAAAGCAATGCAATGGATAGGATCTGATTTATGTGGTGCCTCATGGTTTGATGGAACAGGGCTAGTGGAGGCATTCCTAGTACAAATGGAGAAGGTTGTCCTAGCGGAGTGGAGGATTTAGGCCATGGATGTTATGGTTTGAGGGACACATCTGCAATGGTGAGAGGTGCATCACACAAATATCTAGGATTAGGCACAGATGGCTGAGTTGATAAAAGTATCGTTTCATCCCATCATTGACTTTGATTTGGATAATCGGTACAATATCATTGAATATCCCAGGAGCACATTTCATGTGTTTGAATGGCGCTGGACTTCCAAGAATATTCCTACATCCCAATGGGTCCATTGGTTCGTTCATACTATGGATATGGTTCCTAGTGTTGAAGTTTTACTTATACAACTAGCAATTACGGTTCTTCTTTATTATTATAATCAGTTAGCACATTAGTTGTATAAATAAGATCACTAAAACAGAGGAAATCATAGAAACAATAGAGACACACAGATTATCCTAGGAAACCCTCATGGAGAAGAAAACCCAACAAAAGCTTCCTCTATATAGATAGACCAAAAACTAAACAGAAGATCTTCCTCTACTCCTTCACTAGGAAGAGTAGCGCACCACTTAACCAAGAGATACCAAGAGATAGACCAAAACCCACTTTTACATCACCCCCAGTTGTAGTAAGTTCTCCTCCAAGACTTGTGCACTACAGATATAGGTGGTGAGTGTGTCCAAATGAGGCATTGGCCTCCTTTATAAATAGTGGTCTAGCCAACCTAAAATTAGGTCCGAGCCAACCTCTCACTTTACCCTCTTAATTTACATTTAATTTTCAAGGCACAAAAGGGTTGAATTTTACAAAGGCACAATAGGGCCTAATTAATAAATATAATATAATAAGTATATTCAACATTCCCTCTTAGATAGAATATTCTTCAAAGTTACAATATTTCAACACTCCCCCTTAACAAGAAGGGTATTCTACTGACAACATCAATAACAACTGACTGGACTCAATACAACATCAAGAGGAGGAGGCATTGTCATCAACATCTGGAACACTATCTGTCATATATATAAATCATCAGAAGCTTTTCTCATCACCAACATCAGTATAAACTGAGCATCGTCATCATCTAAAATGTGGGGATGGAGTAACATCATCATCATCAACAACATGAAGCTGGAACATCAACATCATCAACAACATGGAGCTAGAGTAACATTATCATCATCGTCATCATCAAAAACATGAAGTTGGAACATCAACATCATCAACATCATGGAGTTGGAGTAACATCATTATCATCAACGGCATGAAGTTGGCACATCAACATCATCAACAACATGGATCTAGAGTAACATCATCATCATCAGTAGCATGAAGCTGGAACATCAACATCATTAACAACATGGAGCTGGAGTAACATCATCATCATCATCAACATGAAGCTAGAACATCAACATCAATGGCAACAGAATGAAACAAGAGCATCAACAATAGCAACAACAAAAACCATTGTGGGCACTCCGACAAACCGTCCATCTAGACCTTACGAGATCTATCTAGGGATAATAAAATCCCCTATGATATAAATCCTAACTGAGCTTCCACACTACTAACCACAATAAGTATATACATACATAGGCACTCTGACAGACCATCCATTAGGACCTCACGATATTTGTCCAGCGATGATCAATCCCCTAGGATATAAATCCTAACGAGTTGCCATGTTGGTGGTCAGGATACCATAGTATCATGAACGCCACTCCCCCTTTTGAGGGAAGTCCTTTCGGACTACACCAATATTGTCTCGAAAGTACTCAAACTTCACACAAGACAGAGGCTTAGTCAACACATCTACTACATGCTCATCTATGCCAACATATCGGAGTTTCACAACTCCTTTTTGTACCATGTCACGAATGTAGTGGTACTGAATATCAATGTGCTTTGTTTTATCATGGAACATTGGTTTCTCTGTCATCTTTATGCAAATCGGGTTATCACAAAAGATCACAGTAGTATCCATTTCTAGGTCAAAATAAGCATGTCAACAACATCCGAAGCCATATGGATTTACAACTGGCGGAGCATGCTGCAATGTACTTTGCTTCTGCCGTATTGAGAGAAATATTGGATTGCTTCCTTCTTTGTCACGAAGTCATGGATAACCTTAAACTAAAACAACATACTAAATTGTTTTTTCTTTCTGAAGCACCTCCAGCCCAATCTGAATCAATATAACTATACAATCTGAAGTCATAATCTTCAGTATAACAAAGGCCATAGTCCAACATACCCTTAAGGTATCTCATCACATTCTTTGCATTTACAAGGTGACCACGTCTAGGATCCACCATAAAGTGACTCAAGGTGTTCACAACAAAGCATATATCTGGCCTGGTATTCATTAGATACATCAACAAACCAATTACATGTCTATATAGAGTAACATCAACTATTTCTGACGAAGTATCAACCAATAACTTCAGATTCGTCTCCATATGAGTGGGCATAGATTTACAGTCTATCATGTTGAATCTCTTCAGAATTTCCACAACATACTTTCCTTGATTAAGGAAAATCTCTTATGGTCTCTTCCATACTTCAAGACCTAAGAAATAGTGCATCAGGCCTAGGTCCTTCATTTCAAATTCAGTGGAAAGCTTCTTCTTACAATTTGTGATGAGGTTTTATTCATCTGTTAAGAGTAAGTCATCCACATATAGAAACAATATAACTGATCCATCATTCTCAATCTTGAACTAAATTTTGGGATCATATTTACTCTTGTTAAAACCCAAGCTCATCAGAAAAAATGTCAATCCTGTCATACCAAGCTCTTGGGGCTTAATTCAACTTGCATACATGATTCTTTATGTCTTGTACCTCGAAACCAATTTTTTGCATCACATTACACCAACCTGGTACACTTTCTCAGCTGCAATTCAATATTCATAAGCATGTGTTAGTTCTATGTGATTTTTGGTAAAGCACTATCTATCTCACTTCCTGAGAGTATGCCATCTATTCTCTCTGCAACTTGTTCCTTCTAGAACTGGGACTCTCTACATGCAGCTTCTTTTTCCGAAATTGAGAATGACTGCTCCATTCTCACTATAGTTGTTGAACTCTGAGAGCATATCCTCTATTCTATCATGGAAACAACTTCATCTGAAACTGAGAGTGGATGATATTGAAGGTAGATTTTATTTTTTCATGGAGGTAACTCAATCTCAAATACAGGGATTTCTCCCTATGAATCTCATACTGTATCAGAATCATGATTGTTTTGATTGTCTTCACGAACACTGGAACTATTTCTTCAATTACTGGAGCAAGTATCTTGTCATAGTCCTCTCCCTCTTGCTGGGAGAATCCTCTGGACACAAATAAAGATTTTGACATCTCTATACTATTATCTACAACATGCTTGATTTGTTAGATCAATCTTGGAAGTCACCACTAACTTCCCTTATGGTATTAAGGTAAAATCCACATCCCAATCCTTCTCACTGGATTCCTCCTCTGTCATTGAAAAAGGGGAATCTTCTCAGGAGATTTCACGTCTCCTAGAATTCTTTGAAGCTACGATCTAGTCTTCTCAACTCATGGCATCTGTCTGTTAGTCCCAGAAGACGTCTCTTTTTCCCATATGATCCTTTCTGAGATCAAACTTACTTTGAGTCTCCATGATCCTTTTGAATCTTGAATCCCTCTGAGTCTATATAATATTTGGATCCATCTTCTCACTCCGATATGTCTCGTCAATGCTATATGTCTTTGCATCCTACAAAGTGTCACAGGCCCATGCTGGTCTCTTTCTAGTTACTGCATTGATTCTCGGTAGGCCCTTCCGGCTCTACTAAATCTTTCTGATGATCTGAAGAGTGATCAACTACACTAGAGGGATTTGTTCTATCATCTTTGGATCCTTCTACTCCTCATGGCATGTTTTCATATGATATGTTTTGTATCTAGCAAAAGTAACTTCTTCTTCTTCTTCTTCTTCGGTACATGGATGTATACGATTATGTATATAGCCTGGATAGTCTACTTCATGTTTCATCTAATATGTTTCCTCCTAAAACCATCACTATAGCTCCCTTTAGGGTTATCACCTGTGACCTACCCGAAAAAAGAACAACAAGAGATAAATAGTAGACAAGAATAATATTCTTTATAATAATAATAATAATAATAATAAACACAATAGCGAGAAAAATCTTCACAGTAGCTTTTTCAGAGCTATCACTTGTGACCTTCTTGGAACAAGGGTCAAAAGTAAGAAAAATAATAATAAGAAATGAGAGAAACACTCTTCTAGTGTTGTGATGAATCATTCCTCCATGGCAACCTGGAAACAAAACAAGACATTTGTCCTAGAGGAGATGCTAGTTATAACTAGTAAATTATTACAATAATAATTTATCTCAATAATTCTCACATGCTACCAAGTATAAAAAATTTCAAAGATTGCTATCAAAACTATAGAGTTTACTTGTAATGAGGCAGTTATTAAACTTAACATGTGAAAATTTGAATCTTATCAACTTAATCAATCAAACCTGGAACCTAGAGTCTTGTCCTCAAGAATGAGTGTTGTTTCTTTTCTTATGAGTCTCCTTCACTCAATATGAAAAGTATTCTTTTCAGCTTGTCCTCTGTACTGAGATAATATGCTTTTTTGACAAAAAACGGAGTTAGAGAATAAACTCTACAATCTCAACCTTAATCAATCTAATACTTTTGACTTTAATTTTGACCAATGGTTTGTATGATAGTCATAACTTCAACAGACCAAAAAACAACCTAGATGTTCACAATATCATAACAAACAGAGTCATATTAAATTGATCAAACCCGAGGTGCATTGTTTCTCTTAATGTGTTGGATCTGAGATCCCTTTGGATCTACGATTGTTGTTTAGAAAAAGTATCCTTTCTCTTGCAAATACTCTTTAGAATAATTATACAGTTTGAACATATGTAAGTTGTAATGATCCCAAGCCATTATGCAAGGATCATCACTGTTTTGG
This sequence comes from Picea glauca, assembly GCA_000966675.3. NCBI lineage: Eukaryota > Viridiplantae > Streptophyta > Pinopsida > Pinales > Pinaceae > Picea > Picea glauca. The sequence goes on along the minus strand of JZKD02S1826978.1, from coordinate 1,417,526 downwards.
TGTCTTTTTAAAACTTTTTCTGAGTGAGGTATTTCGT
>JZKD02S1826978.1:1362933-1377722 GCA_000966675.3 Picea glauca | reverse complement strand
TAAAAGGAGGTTGCCCCCTCGAAGAGGCTTATTATCTGATATTATCTCTTTTTCAAGGTGTTGAGTACTTTTCCTGAGGTTTTTCTATGCTATATTGATGTTTGGTTCTTAACATCTAGGTCCTATCGAGACTTCATGAATTGGGAGTTCGCAACTCTCGACTCCTAGTCACAATGTTCTCCACATGCCGAATTCCGAAACGATGAATTCAAGCGCGATATCAATGACCCTCATTGATTTGGATCCAACGGCCACTATTCCTCCTGAGCTTACGAGTGTTGAAAGAGACTCAACCTTAATCTTCCTACTGGTCTACAAGATCCAACGACCCACAGAACTTCGACGATTCTTCCTCTGATAATTTCAACCATCCGTTCAAACTTCTCAAAATACTTTTGGCCAAATGATTTGGCATCCTTTCCCTTCTAAATTTGTCTTTTGCGAGATAACTTTAGGTCTCATCCTTCCCTTGAATCCCTCAAAGTATCTATCCCTCTTGAGCTTAACCTTTTCTACAACTCAAAGCTTCAAAAGGATTCTTTCACGCACTCCTTGTGGCATTCACAATAACCTCTGGTTATTCACCACCTCCAACTCTGTGCACTTCTCTGCAACAATAGTTCTTCAACCTTCCTCCTTGGTTGGAAAGTTCTAAGGCTTGATCTGGCCTGGGCACACCTTGCATGGATCTTGTGCTATACTTGCACTTCTAATAGTATAAGAACAATGGTATCCCTCCTGAGCTTCTCTGAGATAAAACTCATAAATCTCGTCAATGCACTCCTTGCAGGATTTCTCAGGAAGAGAAACAATTGAAACTTATACCTCTCCTCTCACAGACTTCATACATTCAACATGAAATCATGAGAATACACACACATAGAATTGAGACAAATGCATAACAGAGAATATAAGAAAATTGTAAACATACCATTCAAATAGATGCAAACAGTAATCACGACAACACCATGAAATGGAATCAAATAATTCTTATATTAATTCCAATGCTTATGTGCATGGCTCAACAACAACAACTATCTGCTTATACAACCTTCTACAATCTCTGTTCTTCTTCTCTCCTATCCTCTTTCTCTATAGCTTACAATTGCAATGAGAATAAACTTACAATACAATACATGCGAGGGAGATATCTAGAGTTTTCCCTCCTACAACTATAACCATCTAATCGAAATTAAAATTTATCTACTTTACATTCATTATAATTAAATGCCTCCATATCCGACAAATGACAACAACACTGAAGATCTATTTACAACCTCCAAAACATAAATGCAAATACATATTTTCAGATATTACATTAATGTTCCTTTGAAATTCAAAATGTTCTCAAAACATGTGTCGATGCAATTCCAGCTATCCTTCACTTTGGCGCTTGCTTTGTTGGCTTTCTTATGATGCTCCTACATCATTCGACCTGTCACTTTACCCTCTTAATTTAGATTTAATTTTCAAGGAACAAAAGTGTTGACTTTTACAAAGGCATAATAGGGCCTAATTAGTAAATACAATATAATAATATTATTCAACATTCCCTCTTAGGTAGAATTTTCTTTCGAAGTTACAATATTTCAACACTTAGGAGCTGGTATATTTAGGAGGAACTCATTAGGAAAATGATGGTTTGGACCCATGTAAGTGTACAATTTTGCTCAAAATTCCACTTAACAACAGAAGATATGGATCAAAGAAAGGCCCTCCTATGGATTAAGGACTTTATATTTCATTAGTATCCAAAGGAAGCCACACCCAGGGTAGTATGCTCAAATCATCGACAAGTACCAAAAATGAAAGAGGTTGTCCATTGTTGGAAGATTGATGTTGATAATATTGATGATGATGAACCATGAGGAATCCAGATCAAATAATATGAAGGAGACCGCACACTAAAAAGTAAGGCATTGGAGATGGTTTCTCGACTATAATTTTCTAATTAAAACTAAGAAATATAATATTGGCAATGAGGAAGCACCTTAAATAGCCATAATTAGCTATTATTGGGATAAGGAGACAATCACACAAGTTGTCAACCTACTCAAGGAATATAAGGGCTTGTTTCCTCGAATATTTTCAGAAATGAAGAGAATCGCAGGATCAATGGGAGCTATGAATATTCATCCTAAACCAGATGTTAAACCCATGAAGAGAAGGCCTTATTGATTAAATCCAAAATATAAGGAGAAAGTGAAAAAAGAATTATATCAGATGTTGGATGTTGGAATCATTGTCCCGATGGAGGAGTCTGACTATATTAGTCCTATGGTTGTGCAACCTAACAAGACCAGTGATATTTGAATCTTTGTAGATCTAATAAGTCTCAACACAGCCTGTATCCATGACCCTTTCCCTACACCTTTCACAGATGAGGTGCTGGAAAATGTTGGAGGACAGGAAGCCTACTCTTTTACAGATGGATTTTCAGGGTATCATCAGGTTAGAATTAGAGAGGAGGATCAATCTAAAACCACATTTGCGACAAAATGGGGGTCACTTGCATACTCGGTGATGCCTTTTGTCTTAAAGAATGCCCCCATGGTATTTTCTCGGATAATGGTCGCAATATTTAAGGATTTCATCCACAAGTTTGTTAAAGTTTATTTGAATGATTGGAAAGTGTTCATTTTGTTGAAGGAAAAAATGTAATCCCTTCGATTGATGCTAGATCAATGCCAGTAGCTCCGGATTTCATTAAATCTAAAGAAGTGCATATTTTGTACACCCTTTGGCACATTGTTGTGTCACATCGTGTGCAAGAATGGATTATTGGTGGATCAAGCTAATATTGCCACCATCCTAGATATGGTGGCTCCCACTTCAGTCCCCGAGTTACATGCAACATTGGGTCATATAGGATATTATCGATGGTTCATTCAGAATTATGCCAAAATTGTTGCACCATTGGAGAAGTTGTTGTGCAAAGATATTAAGTATAGTTGGACACCCAAATTTGAGGAAGCCTTGGATATTCTCAAAGAGAAACTCATCACTGTGTCAATTCTAGTTTTTCTTGATTGGTATAAGCTCTTTCTTGTCCACACAGATGCCTCATCCATTGCACTAGGCATAGTTCTTGTGCAGCCAGGCGAAGGTAACATGGACCATTCAATATATTTTTCCAGTCGCAAGATGTCTGACGAATAAAATAATTATGCTACAACATAGTGTGAGGGATTTGACATTGTATATGCATTACAAAATTTTCTCCATTACTTTCTATAGACCCCTCTCAAATTATTTGCAGACCACTTTAAACTCAAATATTTGGTCAACAAGCTAGTATTAGGAGGAATAATATGTCACTGGTTGTTTCTTTTTCAAATATTTAGAATTTGAGGTTGTTGTCAAGCTAGGAAAGTACAATGTTAGACCAAACCATATGTCACGGCTTGAGACTAGAGAGGCTAGTCGGAGCCTAGATGATGAACTCCCTGATGCACAACTCTTTCACGTCAAAGAAATTCCTAATCAATTGGTTGAGATCGTTGAATTTTTTCATGTGAATACATGATCCACCATGGTATACTGAGGCTCAACATCTTCAATTGGTTACCCATGGCATATATTATCGATTGATTGTCAGAAAGATTTACAAGTTGGTTGAAAATGGAATCCTACCCTAGTATGCATTACAACAAAAATGGGATCCCATTCTATACGAAGCACGTGAGGGTATTGTTGTAAGAAACAATGTAGGTAAGGATACAACACACAAGGTTCTGTGTGTGGGGATTTGGTGGCCCTCATTCTTTGCGGATGCTAAGGACTATTGTAAGTGTTGTGATGTATGTCAATGAATTGGAAAGCCTTGTCAATGGGATGAGCTTCCCTTGTTTCCAATCACAACACTAGAGTCGTTTTACAAATGGGAAATAGATTTTGTAGGGCCCATTAATCCTCCCCCGCATCGAAAAAGTGCACGTTACATTATTACAGCGACCGAATATATAATAACACTGGGATCAATGGATCCCTAGAATACTATGAGCATATATAATAATGTGCAAAAGGTTGAAAAAACACACACCATTCAGATTGGTCTATGGGAAAGAAGCAGTCATGTCGCTAGAATTTGTTGTTCCTATCCTTTGGGTTGCCCTAGCCACCCAGATGACATATTAATAGTCCCTTCAAAATAGGTTAGATTAACTCATGGAGCTAAAGGAGGACCGTAAGATGGTGGGACTCAACCAAGTGGTTGAAAAGGAGAAACAAAAGGCATGACATGATTGCAACATCTTCTAGAAAATACTCTAGCATGTATCTTTAGTTTTTTTGTATGATATAAATATTTACATCACCCTGGAAAGCTACGCATGTGTTGGTTGGGCCATTTCCAACCAGTCTACATCAATGAAGCATGTTTTTCCAAGTTGTCTACATTATAAAGAAAATCACTCAAGGGACTTATTAATGACAACAGGTTGAAGGTGTACTACGACCCGCAGGGGTCAACCGTCACTTAGCTCCCCCTCTCATATCTAAAGTTTTTTAGAGTAAGGTTAGAGTAGGATGTACAACAGATACAAGAATATATATTTGGTATAATTTTCCTTTCTGGTAGCACATCGCACCCTCTAGTCACATAGGAGGATTGGATGGAATGATAGTTTTGCATATTTCCAAGATTTCTGAATTTAGGTTGAAGTTATGGCCTACGTACAAAGTACCAACTTTGGTAGAGGATTTACACGAGATTAGGATGAGCTACTTGTCACTACATCATCCTAAAGGGTCAAGCAATAAAATTCAGCCATCTCACCTTTATCCTATTATGTAACAAGAGTTGACACTACATTCCAAAGGGCACATCACCAGTACGACAAATATGAACCGTTATCTTCTCATTTATGGGGGTTCACTCGAACCTTGTACTTATTCTTCAATCACTCTTCTGGGCATTTTTTTGTCTTATACCATCCCACCCATTTGACCATTTTTCACTCTATATATACCCACTTCTTCCCATCCAATCGGTGGAGAAATTATCCACGTCCCACCTTTCTTCATCCCTACCCATCACCCATACACCCTATTTCCCCCAAGTCCTTTGTTCTCATTCCATTTTCCATTATTTTCCCACCCCTCTGTTCAGGTCACCTGCCATGGCCCAAATTCATAGACATTCTGGGACATGTTGATCTAAAAAGATCTTTTACACGACTATGGTTGAGTTATCAAGCATGTGTTGATTAACCAATTAGGAATCTTAAAGAAAGAGGAACAAGTTATAGAAGAAATGTGACAGCCATATAAACATGTATAGAACTGAAATGAAGCATAAAACAACAACAAACCATAACACCAATGTGATAACGGAGATCGACAATCTCACCTACGTCTCTGGGCCTTTAACTCAGTGGGTGAGGATTTCTTATTTATGTTAAAAGCTCAATAAGTACATCACAATAGTGCCATAAGGTTACAAAATTGCTCTGGTCTTGTTCTCCCAGATCTTAAGAACCCAACAGAAGAAACAACACTCAAAACGGATGACCGGAGCTCCCAGAAATGGCCCACAAAGTTGCACTACTCAATAGGTTCCCTGCATAACAATGGCCTTTGGCTCAACAATCTGACAACATAAACCTGTTTTGAACCACCATTGATCTCTTTCTTTAAGCTTCCTAATTGGTTAATCAACCATTCTTAATAACTCAACCATAGTCGTGTAAAATATCTTTTTGGATCACATGCGATTCCCACTTCAATCAGATAGCTCAAGTACCAACAATTCAATTTTCACGAAGTTTGTCATTTTTTCATTAGTTGCTAGTAAGAGGGCCCACCCTTTTATTTTCTAGCAAGCTACCACCATAGTCCTCACAGTTCCCTGAACTGTGTTTCGAAGATGTGACAATCTGTCATCTCTCTGAGCCCAAAGTTGGTTTTCTTATCGCCATGGATGGTCCCATTTGATGAAGGATGAGGTTCTAGTATCTTGAAAAATGATGATGATGCTCTCTCTTGAGGGAGCTTAAGCTCATACAACAATGTAGTGTCTGAATGGTGGAATTTAAACAGATCCCTCATTCATCACCATAGAAACTAACAAAGGGAAAGAGCCGAGCATATGGCCAACTGAATCCCACATCCATTTCTTACCTTGGGGTCTTCTTGACTCATTCCAGGACATGTGTCGGGTTTCAACTACAATATGGACATATGATCTTTTCTTACTCAAACCTAGCTGCAACCACATCTCGGTTTGATACTTTGTTCTGTCACTGATGATGATTTTCTCTTACTCAATATAGTTGTGATGGTCATTCCATGAGGAATTTGGATCAAGGATGAGATAAGCAATAGTGGTGGGGCCTGTTGTCACCGATTTTTTTGGTTTAATATAACAAACGCGCACAAATGAAGTTGTGTGCGTCCATTCTAGTTTTTTGCATGCCCAAGCTAATGCGCGAGGAATAATAAGAAGTGCACGCCAGACCAAAATTTGATAGTGTGTGCCAATTCCAAGGACTAACAAATGTGTGTCGGTCCAAGTTTTGAATGCGCACCATAAATCAAGAAGATGCGCATCAGAATCAAGAAAGGAATCATCAGGAAATCTCCCCAAATGATTACTGCCATCAACATGAGGGAACATGGAGTAGACAAAGGATGAGTTGGAGAGGTAGTTAATATTTCCCCAATTCCAAAAAGGATATTTGGAATGTATGTAGGAGGAATAAGCGTTTGAGACTGTTAGTCAACAGAGAAAGTGGAGCAGAATCAATAGAGAAAGAGTTCTAGAGCCAAGAAGGCTATACAAGGAAGCAATGGAAACAAAAATAGATTTACTCATTCATTGCATTCATGAAGTTGATGTTGTAGTCTAGTGTTGAAGAGCTCTCTCTGAGACTCTACAATATTATAAGGTTCTAATTCTTCTGATTGTAAGTGTGATTCTTCCATATGTCTAAAGTCTAAAAGGGCATGCATGGCAAAATGTATTGTAATTCTGGGAATTGTCTGAGGGAACATGAGACTCTGTTGTTGTCAAGTATGTTTTTCTTAATGTATGCATGTGCTTAATAGAATGGAAAGAATAATAAATTTGCAACAATTATGATCCACATGTGTCACTCATGTGTTATTTGGATATGTGTGTGCATTTGTTTTGCATTACGATAATAGTAAGTTGACATGTATGGAAGGTATGAATATCAACCTAGATGGATCTGTGTGTGTTTATTCTTTCATCCCCGACACAAAACTAGATGGTCTCTGTGATCCTCATTGTGTCTCGAGTGAGACCTTCTTCGACCTTGGTTGAATATTGATATGCCAATGCTTTGGTTTTTTATTGGTCAACTATGGAAGAACTCTGGGTCTAAATCCCCTAGCGTTGAGAAGGACACGTGCAAGTGTGAAACAACCTAACAAATGTATTTTAATTACTTTTTTTTTATAATTTTCCTTTTAAAATTATGTATTATATCTTTTTTTTTTAATTTGTTTTTCTTAGGGTTTTCTTGGTAAACATTTTTTTGGAGGGTTTTATTTTTAAATTTTCTTTTTAGTTTCTTCTTTTTTAATCTTAGGTTATGATTTTTTTTTTTAAATTTGCTTTTTCCCATATTTTTTTAACTTGCTTAGCAATTGTTTCTTTTGTATTTATTTATTTATTAATATAAATTGAAAAATAATAATAAAGAAATTTTCAAGTAATGATTTAGGAGATTTTTTTGTTTTGTTTGCAATGGTACTCATTGTCAAGGCCACTGTTTCAAGTAAGTCATAATTTTAACTCAAAAAAAAATCGTTGCTACTTGTAGCATCACTTTTTGATTCAAGGGTTAATTTTAAGGGTATTGTCTATTTGTCAAGGTTGTGATTTCAAACAACTTATAATTTTAACCAACCTCCAAAAAGGGGTGTTATTAGTAGCGCCACTTTTTGATTCGAGGGTTGATTTTGGTGTTTTGATAAAAAATATGGATTTTTGGGGCTAGACTTCTCGTTTTGAGGTCACAGTTCTCATTAACTTGGTAACTATGTTACAAGGATGTTGTTAGAATAGTTGGAAAAATAGAACCTCAATAACCAAAGGAAATTTTTTATATTTTCACGTTTCCAACTTGCTACTTGTCTTCTTAAGAAGCCCCACATTCTTCACTTGACAATTAATCCCAAGGTTATATAACTTAGGATAATACATGATAAGTGACTTAGGCTTATAATAAAATATTATTATTTCCTTTGGATTTCTTGAGTCTCCTAATCTTTCTTTCATTCCTCTCTCATGTAATCATAGCCCCCCCATGTTTTTGTCCTTCTCCATCTACAATTGGTGATGTATTTTTACTATTAGTGTACAATATTTACATATTACATCACTTGGCCCTCATCCATTCATCGTATACACAAATATATATTACTAATATGGGGATCAAACTGGGGTATTACAATACAAGTTATCATCGTGTCATTCAAAAGACTCCCTTTGAGATATTGTATGGAAAGAAGCCCCCATTAGTACTATCCTACTTAGTTTTAGTCTCTAAGGTGCAAAAGGTAGACAAAACCCTCACAACTTGGGCCAACATTTTCTACACTCTCAAGGATAATCGGGTAATGGATCAAATAGGATTAAACATGAGGCTAATAAACATCATTGAAACACCATTTTGAAGAATGGGATCAAATGTCCCTTCATTTTCATCCTTATAAGTAGACCTCCCTCAAAGACAACAACCACCAAAATTTTTCTCCTAAGTTTTATGACTCCTATAAGGTCACCAAACATATTGATCCAGTGGATTACAAATTGGAGCTTCCTAGCAACTTTAAAATTTATCAAATATTTCATGTCTCCTACTTAAAGAAAGTGGTTGGATCTAATTGTTGTATTCAAACTAGTCTTCCAAAACTAGATAAAGAAGGTTCCATTTGGTTGCAGCCCAAGGTAGTCCTGAACAAAATAGAGTGTCATCTCTGTCGGCACAGTATCCGGGAGGTCTTGATACAGTGGAAGGATACACCACCCGAGAATGCCACATGAGAACTAGCAAAGATCCTTCAACAATTCCCTCTTCTTCATCCTTGAGGACAAGGTTGTTTTCTAAAGGGGAAGGCATGTTAGGGTCCTACCCTAACCACCTTAAGTAGATAAATAGGTTGCTATGTATGGAGGAAATCTCAAGTAAATAATGCCCATGTAGTAGTGTGAAAGAAATAATTGTAAGAATGCTTACTAAAGGTTCCACTTACTAAAAATTTCGTAGGAGGTAGATAAAACTATATAAAGAAGTAGAATCTATGTCATAAGATGTCTTGTGAATTATATTGTAATCAAAGCTCTACTCATTTGGAGGTTTCCCCCTTGAAGAGGCAAGTGAACATTTCTCTCATCAATGAAGGTATAACATTTTGTGGTATTCTAGTTCTTCCATTGCCTATTTCTATTATAATCTCTCATTTCTTTAATAAATATTGGTATATTCTATTATTTCTTTCCTAAATCTTCTAATTTTCTAATAAAAAACACCGCACTAGAAGATCAAAAGTATCTCTTTGTTTTGACCAACATAGAGAAGAAAATCAACATTACTAAAATAAAAACAAACTCTCACGAGCTCCATAATGAAACATGGTGTTGGACAATTCCTAAATTGTCATGGGTCAAAAGGATTTGTCATCTATGTGACACTAAAAGGGTTGAAGATGAAAAACACTATCTCTTAGAATGTCGTGCATACACCCACATTATAGATCACAATTGGCCTTCGTAACCTTTTAACTCATCAAAACTATTGTGATTTAAGAATGTTTCTCTTAAAGCTTTTTGAACACATAAATAAAATTCTTAAGCATACCAAGTAATTCTCCACCTTTCTTAAGGTGTAATCAATCAAATTTGGTCTTAGTGTGATTCACCTTCTTTATTATTGAAAAGTGTTATTTTATCATTATTCACCTTATTCCTCATATAAATTTTGAAATGATTAGTACTCTTTAGATTATAAATGATACTTAATAAGTCTAAAAGTCAAACTCATATAAAATATATAGAATACATAAAAATGATCTAAAATTTACTCATCCATTTACCATAGATGTAAATCTGTGTTTTTTTTTTCAAAACAAGGACTATGATTTTTTATTTTTTTTCAAAACAAGGAAGGAAAATAGTTGATAAATCAAGAGCATAAGATTACAATATTGCAGTTTATATGTTTTTAACTAAAAATTTTAAGCATAAATCCCTAGGTTGGTTGGTGTTTTAGTTAAGACTCCGTATCCATCTTTACTATGTAAGAGGTTTCGAGTTCCCCATAGAAAGGAAAAACATATTTGCGTATGAATGAATTATGCAGTACTCCATCATCTTAGAGGAGGCTCTTTGGTGGACAAAATATGCTGCAGCAGCATGATCCACCATATTAGAGGAGATCCTTGGGACCGGACACTTTAGGAATGGCTTCCTCATCCTCTTGTATATTCTGAATAAACACAATGGCAGTGTAACCAGCGTCCATGAGCTTTTCTGGGGGGACTTCAATCTTAGTGGCCGAAGTTTCAGGTTTGAAATGATATTTTCTGTAAAACCCATAGACGCCCAGCTGCACAGCTCCACATACGCAGCCAATGCCATTTGGCACCTGCAAAAATGAAACGTCAGGACCACCCTCTAAAAGAAATATAACACAAGAAGGGATGAGGGAGCCCACAGCAATGAAGATATCCCGAGTGACAACAGAATAGCAAAGCCACACAATCGCATTGATGAAGTTGAAGAGTGAAAGCAGAAAAGGCATATATTCCACGCTTTTGGTGCGAATGACCAGTCTCTGCACATCAGAAGTTGGTTAGAATATATTGCAATCAAATACAGTCGAGCTCGATCATAAATAATGGCTTGAAGCTGCAATCTGGACATACCATTACAGAGAGTGGAGAAGTATACATGGCTATGGAGAGTATTACACAGACAGTGCCTGCTAAGAGTTCCCTGACAGAATGAGTATGCACAACCAAGAGCGTAATTATCACGACGATAGCGAACGCCAAGCTCATTGCCATAGTTAATCGACTTATGATTGCCTGGACGAGATCACACAAGTAATTAAAGTCATGGCAAAATATTGTATAGACCAGTCCTTAAAATTTGAACAGTCATTACCTTCTTTTCTTTGGTTGTAAATATCAAATATGACACGAGATAAACCAGCTCCAAGAAAAAGCCAGCCCCATTGATTGTCACTATGAGAGTACTTTTGGGTTTAACATATGGCGTTCCGTATAGTAACCACATAGCACATGTGAAGAGGGTGCAGACATATGGAAGACCAGAGAATTCCTGAGTGGACTTTAGCTTGTATACTCTCCAAAATATTGGCCTGCATGTAAACTCATTCAATACATGGTGTGTCTTGCACTGAAAAGAAAAAACTTGGATTCAGGATGCCAAAATACTTACAAGGGTGACATGAAGAGCGCCAGTGAAGTTGCATTTCCTGACACCCCCACACTAATTTTAGCCATCTAATCATCTTACATCAACAAAATTTTTGAAAACTTCAAATATAAACCATTAAAACTTACCGAGAACACCCAAGACAAGCTCCAAATGGGAATTCATTATGGAATAATATATCCTTCATAGCCAACATGTAATCCAGTCCTATCCAATGGTAGTATGGATTATCAGGCATGACACAGTAACTGATGAGTAGCAAGCTATCACGATGCAAAAACTGGTGGGCTTCCTCATCACTTCTGGATCTCCTATAATCTCCTAAAATAATGAGGGGATATATATTGAAGTAAAGTTCTAAAAAAAAGTGTCGCAGGAGAAAGGAGGCAGTTTGACGACTCAACCATAACCCACATGCATAATGCGCTGCTCAACAGCCATCCACCCTACAAAATAACCCTCACACATGTCCTGCGCACAGCCATTCTGGTAATCATATTTCAACTCCTTCCTACTGCTTATCACGAGATTTTCATGCAACTTTTTTTGTTTTCTACAGATGTAACTTTAACTTGCGACAGTATTGACTATTCTTTTGCATCCTTCATGAAACTAAGTTAATACTTGTGGTCTTTGAATCCACCTTAAACCATCACTCAGTAATCTAAGAAAACTGTTTGTAATGCAAGTTCTGAAACTGCTTATTACAAATTGAAGTTCAACTTCACAGTAATAATTTCATTTTGGAGCTATCCATGAGAATTGGAGTCTCTTTACGATAAGTTAGTAAAGAAATACTTCTTCTAGAATTGGGAGTAACAACAAAGTAGAAGAAACACTTCTTCTAGATTTGGGAATAACAACAAAGTATTTTGCATTTATAGCAAATTTGATTACTTGAATGTTCAATGAAGGTTTTGGGACAATCCAGAAGCTCAAAGTCATTGACAGATATGTCATTTAAAAAAAATTATATATTGAATTATATTTTAAATAGAGAGTATATATGTATACTAGATTGGAGATGCTTTATACATCTTAATACAAGATAAGATTGTGTGATAGAGTACAAAAATAATTCTTAAGAATTATTAGCTAAATAAAGAGATAAGCTGGTGCAAGTTAATGCTTCCTTCTCATGTTATAATGGGAATTTGGAAAAACAATAATCTATTAACTATGAGGAATTATTAGAAGTACATGTACCACTCATTAGAATATGGTCTAATGTAAAAAGATGAAATATAGAAAATTGAACAAGTTTTTTGAATATTTAACTTTCATATATGGAAAATGTGTATAAACAAGAAAAATTCATGTTCTTCTAACGATAAGTTAAGAAGCATATATAGTATCAAAATGACAACTTCTTTAAATGAATTTGTACAGTTGTAGAGGTTCTTTTGTACCACTATTTAAGCATTTTTTAATGTTAATTATATATACTTTTAAAACTAACAAATCAATGTGGGTTAGGAAATAAAAAGATACCCTATAAATAAAACATATGTATTTTAGAATTATGATATATGTACAAATAAAAGTCAATAAAAAATAGAAAGAAATATTTTCTTTAAAAAAACATATATCTATAATTTGTATGCAAATCTCTACAAGTGTGTAGAATTTCATCAACATAACTATATGGATCATATTTAAAATTGTGGTTGAAATTAGAGATAAGAACACAGATTTAGGAAAATGGGTGTGTTTATGTTTATGAAGCTAGCTTGAACCACTAGTTCGTCATTCTCAAGCTAAAACCAAAGAAACCAACTTATCCAACATGTAGTGGAAAAGAGGTAGTCCTACCAATTTTTTTAATTTATAGGAGCGCACACATGTTAACAACACATGTGTTAATAACTTGCACTTGTTAACATGCATGCATTAATAACTCACATGAGTTCCTATTACATATGTTCATAACTTTGCAATATCTCCATCAACTTTAGCATCACGACCTATTTTAGGACACAAGGAAAGATTTAAGATTAGAACCTATTTCTCTCTCGTGGGCATAGTCCTATTAGGCCATCCTCTTTGTGAAAAACTACCTGATGATGTATGGAATACCACTTGGGAGTCAAAGACCCCATAGAGAGGGCGTGTGTTGTGGTTGGAGGCCATGTTCACAATGCTTGAGGCTTATAATGCTATTTCTCCTACATAAGGCCCTTGTTTTCCTTTTCAATGATGGTTTAGGCTCCTAGACCTATCACTTAATGCCAAAAAACAATTAATGGTAGCCATGTCCCATATCCAACTTAGACAACTCATGTGTTGGTACGAGGATTCGTTTAAGGCTCTTGATCCTGAGAAGATTAAACATATCCCAAGACACTTGTTTTCCTTCGTCGACAATGTTCCAGGCCTTATGACCCATCCTTTATGTGAAAAATATCCTAATTTAACATCCATATCCAACCTTGATGTCAAACACCCCTTAGAGAGGGTTCATGTTGTGGTTTTGAAGGTCTTGTTCATGGAAATTGAACCCAAGAATTTATGTCTAGGGCCTACGGCCCAAGTGTTTTCCTCCCCTAACCATAATGCTAGAGCTCTAGAAGACCTTCATTTAGGGCTTAATACCCTTATTTCCCCCCTGACCATGTTTATACCTCAAACACCATTTCCAGTGCACAACCTATTGTGGCTTTTTTATCCCACTTGGATGTTATTGAACCTTAACCATGGCCTGGGGAATGATTCATGTTGTGGGCCCAAGATAGATTCTCATTCAGGGAATGTGTTGTGGTTTAATCATGACACTCATGTCCCTTAGGTAGGCTAGAGATACCATACAAAGGTCTCATGTGGTTGTTCGAGGATTTGATTAACACTATAGCCATAGAATCTTTTGTTGGGTATGTGTTATATTCTTTACACAAAGAGTAGTGTCTGGCGGAGCCCCTTGCGTGGGGGTTTGGGGGAAACGCCCCCAAAAAAAAAAAAAATCTACCTCAGGAAACGTGTCATGTATTAAGGTGGTTTTTTCGACACATGGTTTTTGCTGATGGTTTTCTATTTCTGGTTAAGAAATTAGGATTTTGGACTAATCCAGGTCATTGGGTTAGGGTTTTGGATGCCGCTAGCTCCTATATGTATATTGTATTGTAAACAATGTAACATAATGAATGAATATAATATATGCTAGTTTTCCCGGTTTGGGTTTCCAGGGGAAAAATCTCTATGTAATGTTTGTATTTTCCATTGTATATTTTCTGTTCTTTTATGAATATCTTCTTACAGTAGACATTGTACAAGGTTAGAATTTACATTTGGTATCAGAGCTTTATTGGCTTCAGGGGGATGCCTTTGTGGTCAAGGGTTTGGCTCGGGACTGTGATAAGCCTTGTTA